>JAPYZI010000441.1:0-104355 GCA_030523105.1 Ophioninae sp. A BG-2022a
CCCCCCCCCCCCCCCCCCCCTCCTCCTCGGCCATTCTAATGGAAGAGTAATGTTTTTCTCGTAGGATCGGTCGCGAGTGACGTACTCGATGTAGAATTGCGCGAGAGAAAGGAGTGACGAGAGAATAATATCTCACAGAGTCGCGGTAACATCGCCCCGTTCGAGTGAATCAATTCCGTGGCTATTATTACGATCTGGCGCAAGTCGTTCGGGAGATGAAGGCGAAAGAAGGCGAATGACTCACTGGCGAACGACTTTGTGACACACGCAACGAGAGGGAGAGAAAGAGAAGGAAAATATATAACACGACGAATGAGTCTCGTTCGGGACTTAACGCACGGATATACAAAAGCAGCGAGCACGTTTGTGTCTCGACGTGAAATTTCAAGCTCGCTTTCGAGGATACTTCACAGATACATTCCCAACGAAAAGTGAGATCCGATGAGGACTCGGGGATCAGAATTCGAGGAAAATCGAACGTATGAAAAAAATAAACAATTCTAACTATTTGACCTGAAAAATGTAATGAAATAATAATAGCTAAATATGCGGAAGTCTTACTCCTGTCAGAATCGGGTTGATACTTTTTAAAGTCAATAAATATATCATTACAAATTTGTATTCGTTGATCTTTCTACCGTTTTTTTTTTCTTCAATATTTTTAAATGAAATATTCTGTTCTTTCAAAATACAATAGAGATGCAAATTATTTTGACAATTATTCATTAGAAAAAGTACCGAATAGCATCGAAGATAGCATTTACTGTGCACGTTGAATTTCGACGAAACAGTAAAAATAAATAAAAATATATAATGCTTTAAAAATATTATGTGCCATTAAAGTATAACTATAAGATTTTATATTCATCAAGAATTGATACAAAAATATTTATTCGTATAAACACACAAAATAACAAACAAAATTCGCAACTAGAAAAATTGGTATTTCGGATCAAATTAATACGTACTTTAGATAGGTATTGATGCATCAAATTACTAGGGCATCGATTCAAAGGTGTGATTTTGAAATTATGTTTTTTCCTATTATTATTTAACAACGTTACACGTCCTGTATAAAATTATTATTATTATGAGTATTATTATAATTATTATTTACTATTATTATCGTTGTTGCTGCTTTTTTTTGAATAAAAATGATAACTTTTTATGTTCATTATTATTGTTGCTGTTATTATTATCGCTGTTACACTCCATCCCCTGTAGGCGTGTATCTCCACAGCGGTTCAAGTATATTTACGTTACCAACTGGATGAGTGTATTTCGCGTGTACCGGCGTAACCCAACGATCTTTTTCGAGCAACCCCGCGTGTCTTACTCATCTTTCGTGCGGGCCGTATCCGAAAGAGATCGACCGGTTCATCGTGTGTAATCCGCGAGCAACAGAAAGATTATCGCACATTGATGATTCCGTTTTAATTTTTTATTTTTCTTAGTCTCAACTTTAGATGTACTTTGTATTCGTCAAGTTCGATTTTGTTTTGTTATTTTTCTGGGTTGCCACTTTCGATTTAGATTTGTTTGAGGTTTATTGGGTTCGGCCAGGTTTATATTATAGTTTTTGAGGTTTCTTGGTATCTCTGATCTTTTCATTTCTAGTTATTTTTATTTTTCGGCTTCTATTTTTTATTTATTTCGAATAGCGAATAATTAGCATAATTATCGACGATATAATTTCCAAAACACTCGAACGAGGACTTGAACGTCGATTTACGAGTTTTTTCAATCGCATTTTTTGACCCACGCAATCGTAGGTTAGCCGTGTATATTCTTACATATATTGTTTCGAAATATCGAAAGGATCGTACAAAAGTGATGATCACTGAAGGACAACTACGAGAGCTTGGAAAACAATGGAATGACAAACCAGAATTACTTAATTCTCTGCTCGATGAACCAAGATCCCGCAATTTCAAAAAAGTCTTTCCCAATCGACTATCGTAACAATATTAACTATCGACTCGACACGGCAGTATTGAAACGAGAACAGTATATTTTTCTATCAGTCCAATATTTCGCGTGGACTACAATTAGAATTGTCCATTTCGCTGCTTATCCGCAAGAATTATATCGTCCAAGTCCCTTCGATTCTTAACTTCGGCGATGAAAACTTGCAAAGCATTTCTCCCTGGCTTTGTAGCCACGCGAGAATTTCGACCACGAAACATTCTTTTCCCGTTTTCAACAACCTTCGAAAACCCACGAATTTTCTGCTGGAAAAAACTAAAAATCAAGAATTTCGCAAACTTTTAATTTTAAAGAAGCGATGCCTAAATCGTTTTTTTTTTTAAAAAAACGCAAAATTTTACGTTTGGGTGAAACTTTCAGACGTGAAAAAAATGTCGATTCGAAGCAGTGAAGATTGACGCGAATAGGCGCGTAAAATTCGACACTCCTGTAACGGTCACTTCACCTCATGATTCTCAAAAGCACGTAAAAAAAAATCCATCACATTTCGTATACCTTTTATTTTCTCGTATTTCCCCAAAACATTTTTATACATTTTCGCTGGGATCAATTAACGACAACGATCGTTGATAATTACACGTAATTAAACGTCAACCGCACTCCGTCGAAGCGAGGAATAAAAAGATGAAATTCAATGGATGTGGGTGCGTTGAAAAGCTTAAGCGAGAGTGAGACAGGAACAGAGAGAGAGAGAGAGAGAGAGAGAGAAGAGAAGCGAGTCTTGAGATCGGCCAATATCGTGTACGGTTGTACGAACGTGCGACAATAATAAACACAATCGAATGTGCCCACCGGAAGAAAAATCGTCGATTCATCCGTACGATAAATATTCATTCGTTCGCAACGAGCGACGGTGGCGGCGACGGCAGCGCGCAGTCACATTGTTTATCAATTCGCCCGACCGCCGCGCATGTGTGCCACACGAGAGGAGTGGCTTTCTCGAACGATGCGTATTCGTTACGAACAGTATGACTCCGCGACGACGAGGCGTCATTGCGCGTGCGCGCGCTTCGTCACAAAAATGTAGAAAAAGAAAAGACACACGAGGAGGAAAAAAGAAGAGGCTTGAGGAAAAAAACACGCACACTTTTACATCGTTTTCGAGGGTTTTGAGCACTTCAAATATTTTCACCTACTCGACGTAACTTTTCCGGCGATCTTTTTTTTCTTCCAAACACGTGCGGACGTTTCTAACGACCCTTGAAACATCGAAAAGAAAATACGACGTCTGGCACACGAATAGCTCGTAAATCAAAGGTCTAGTGGTAAAGCTTGAATTTCCACCAATAACTCTGAACTGAAACGCGATGTTTACGGCTCGCAGTTTCTTTTGTCGTTTATCGATGTATGGGTGTCACGCGGTCGGAACATTTCATTCTTTGCCGTTTTTTTTTTTCATTTTTTCGATATACCGTCAATTTTTTCGTCCGTCAGGACGTTTGAGATCGCGGAGGTGTCATGTGCTCGATGTCGCGATTAAAACTGTGCTTTTTAGCTGTACGAAGAAGGCGCGAGTTCGCTGGGCGACCTCTCCTTGTTGACGCACGTGCATCGCTGGCAGATCACGTTCTCCAGAGAGAAGGCAAAATACATATGCGTGTGCACACACACGAAATGGTGCGGTTCGACGAAGCGATACCCGCGAATGTGGAGTCTGACACGGCGCGCAATAAAAAGAGATAGGCCGAAAGTGGGAGAACGATGGATGGTGGGGAAGGGGGGAAAGTGAGATTAACGTTTTGCTAAAGAGCCGATCGAAGAAATGCGATCATCGTCTAGCGTAGGTGGCAGCTATTGGTCACCATTCGCATATTCATAGACAATAAAAAATCAACAAGTATGACCTGTCGTTTATGGAATTTTTTTTTCGATACCTGTTTTCATTGAACGAACGGCCGTAATGTTCAAACGGACACGTGCAAAATCACATGTTGGAAACTGTTATATCGAAGTTTAAATCGATGTAACCGCAAGGGAAATTAAATCGTTTACAGTTGAAAAAAAAACTTTGATGAATATTGTTTACGAATATCATGAAAATGATTTATTCAGGATCGTTATTGAGGATTTTCACCGTGGAGTTTTGCGAGAAGACATTTGAATTGTAATAGAAAGGAAAAATTAAAATTTAATAATGTGTTTAGTTTTTATTTCACGATCTCCGCTTCCTAATCTAACCTTTAGTCTTGACGCTTGCATTGTTGCAATGCAACAAAAAATTCTTCGTTGTTCAATTTATATTAATTATTTTTAAAGCCTCGGAAAAATCGGCCTTCTCGGTTAACGGTTAACGAACGTTTTCCGCTAATGATTTTAGTTTCTTTACTGTAGTTCCGATTTCAATTGAGGAACGCAGAAAAGAATTTTCGAACCGTTGACAAATAGAACCAAAATCTTCGCTTGAAATGCTCTAGCCAATCACTTGACTACTCAAGGCGAACAAACATTTTTTTAAACTGACTTTTACTTGTTACAATCATTATCGAGCCTCTCACTCCCTGATTCCCTCCCTATATTTGTTTCTCTCGCAAGGCTTGCCCAACCTCTCGAAACGTTCGCAATAAATTGCCATTGAAGTATGCTTGGAACAATCCTATTGTGCGTATATGATAGATGCTTACACACTCGAGCGATAGGTGTCGAAAATATATGGAAGTGAAGTTTGCGCCGTTGGTATGCAACGTGAGAGAATTATACTCTATTTTTTTCAATTATTTCTATCGATTCAGGAGAGAAACATCATTAGAATATTTTTAGGTTCTTTGATAGTGATTTGGGATTTTAGTTCGCCAAAAAATGTTTTGGATTATCAGAAGAATCAAGAAACGAAAATCATACATTTTTATTCTAATTTCTGAAATCTTTTTTTCACAGATATTAGCTACAAAAATAGCGGATTCGTTATTCACGATTCTCCTGGGATTTATTGCAAATTTGCAAGTTATCACAATAGGAATTAGAAGTGCAAACAAAAATAGCGTTAAATGTAATGACACGAACGTAACCTCAAAATATTAGTCTCATTTGCACAAACTCGGCGCCAGATCAATATCAAATTCACTGCTCCCTTATAATGTTCACCTGTTCTAGTTATATCACCTACATGTAATATCGATTGAATTCAAATTCCGATGTACTTAAATATATCACTAGACTTATCCATGGCCGAATCGTTAACTTCACGCGTCAATAAGATCGTTCCTGCGATACGATGGTTCGTGTCCCAAGCCAAACTGTTATTTACGAAAATAATTTTCTCATCGTGAAAAAATTAAGATCTTGAATTAATAGGATTTTCTCAGATTTTGAAATAATTTACGAGATAATTCTTGACACGCTTAAAAAAAGAATGGGAGATGATTTATTGGAAGTTTTCGAGCATCTGGTTTGGGACGATTTTTTTTCTACAATATTCTGTTGTACACGAGAGGATTCACGTGGTCAACACACTAGGGATCTTCCGAACAACCCATTGTTACTGAAAGGCGTCTTTTTTTGTTTTGCGCCTGGTCCGTCTCCCTCCCCGTCAAACACACATCTCAAAGTATACACGGGATCGTCAATGCTCCAATGAAAGCCCGTTTTTCTAAATGCCAATATGGAGACGCCCGTGGAGAATGTCTCAACGCGAAACGAATAAGGATGGCCACGATAGGCGGAAGTTGCCGACCGGCAACTCGCGACTTTTTCCAATAACGCGATTGGTTCTTAGGGAGAATTCTCACTCCCTCCAGAATAAAAACGCTGGTGGCACCACCACGTGTTGTCCTGTGCAAAGGTTTCTTTCTTCTGCGCTGCGTGACCATTGCGACATACTCGCCGGCTCGAGTCATAAGACTTTTATCCTTTGGTTCGGGAAGACATTCACGTCTGAAAACCCGCGATTCTCAACAAAGATATTTTCTGACGGTGGTAAGTTCGATATTTCTTCGATCTTCCTTTCTCGATGTACCTGGCGTCTTTACGATCTCCATTTGCATGGTATTAGTTTCCATTCCGGGCAGAAAAAGCGTTTTACAGTGTATATTGGTGAAATCACAGACAGATACTTCCAGTCCATATTAGAAAAATTTGAAAATGCGGTGCCTTTTGCGAACAAGTTTTTATCCCATGAATTTCGCTTCAAATTCAATGGGTAATGTTTTCCATCGCGTCGTTAAAATTTCTTCACGCAAAATTCCATTTACGGTAAATCCAACGATGTTTCGTTCAATCCGACGCGTTGATCGTCATGTGTCTACGCGAAGATGGCCACATTCGTGTATTTTTCGTTGCTCAAATGTTTCGGTTCGTCTTTGTTCCAACCCGCGCCCTTGAGCACTTTTACGCGGCCTTTGTTTGTACCGGTAACTCGCGAACTATTTACCCATCAGTACGAGCCCCCTCCTCCTCACGACACCCGTTACGATCGAATAACTACCGAAATCTCGTTTACACGAAATTACGCCAATTTACGATCAAGAATTGATCAATTTTTTCGCAGATCGACAATTCATAGACAAACGATGGCGGACGAATGGGATGACAATGTTGGACAACCGACGGATACCTCTTCAGTGAGCTTTTAGATTATTTCCATTAGACTTGTAGTAATCGGGATAACTGATATAAATTTGATATATGAAATTTTCTTGTCAAATTTGTCAAGCAGTTACTGAAGAGGCATTTTAAATATAGTAAAATTATGATAATTATAATCTCTAAGGTGCAACTCGTTGAATCAATGAAGCAAATGTAAGGAGAGATTGTGAATTTTTTAGAGTTAACGGAACGGTATTCATCATAGGCGCTTAGAGATCAAAGGTGATTAGTAGGTTTATATTCAATCTTTGGAAAAGCAAACCGTCACAGCATCAGGAATTGTCAGTGATAAAAGTGAGAAGTTATGAGAAAAGGATATCTGAGTTGTACCATTTCAATGCAAAAAAATAATTTCGTACGTTTCATTTTCTCCACCGGTTATAACTGTGTTATAATATTTTTCAAAATCCATTTCAGAAATCTCCAAGATTAATGAAAGATTATTATTAATCGACAATAAATGCTACAACAAAAAAAAAAGAATTTTTATGGCTCTTAAATGATGCACGTTTCACAACGTTGAATGATCTTTTGTATGCAGCCAAAAGGATTTACTCCTTCCGAGATATTTCCTTCGTCCTATGAAAGTCTACTAGTGTTTTTATTGGGATTCTCTGAGTTCAACGGCGGTCAAACTTTGGTTTCCACAGTTTGCGGAGGAGGGTCGTTCATTGAGCAAGGGTCGAGGTTTCAAACCAATTAACAACAACAATGACGGTTATCGCGTTGGCAGTAAGACTGGTAATTATAGGGATGAGAGCAGTGGTTTTGGTACGGATAACAACGATGAATGGGATTCCGGCGGGAAGACCGGAGGAGCCGGTAACAACGATGAATGGAATAACGGCGGAGATGGAGCGAACAACGAATGGGGTGGTAGTGGCGGCGGATGGCAGAACAGCGAGAACGGTGAGAAGGGAGGACGTGGTGGTCGCAGTGGTCGAGGCGGAAGTCGTGGTGGCCGAGGAGGATCGCGCTATCGTGACGAAGATGGAGAAGGTGGCGGTGGAAATTTCAATGGAAGATTCGATGATGCTCATGACGATTCAAGACCGCGTAGGGGCGGAAGAGGGGGAGGTCGCGGAGGTGGTGGTTTTAGGAAGACAGAAGATGGCGGGGGTGGAGGAGGTTTCAACAATGGTGACGAAGAAGGTGGATCGTCGTTTCGCGGTAGCCGCGGAGGTCGCGGTGGCCGCGGTGGAGGTCGTGGAAGGAATGACGGAGATGGCGACAGTTTTCGGAATGGCGGTGGTGGCGAGGAAGACCCGGACAAGCCACCACCCGTCACTTACGTTCCACCCGAGCCTTCGACCGACGAAAGCGAGATTTTCAGCGGCGTAAACGTCGGTATTAATTTTTCAAAATACGATTCTATACCTGTGAAGGTATCGGGCGAAAACGTGCCCGAAGCGATTGAAGATTTCTCCGCGATGGGACTTCGAACGATCGTTTATGACAATCTGGTGAAATCCGGATACACGAAACCGACACCTGTGCAGAAGCACGCTATACCAATAATAAAGGGTGGACGAGATTTGATGGCTTGCGCCCAGACGGGATCTGGCAAGACGGCCGCTTTTCTCGTCCCGATAATCAACACTCTACTCGAACAGCCGACCGAGCTCAAACTGATCGGTGGTGGTTGCGCACCCCATTGCGTCGTTATATCACCAACCCGCGAATTGGCGTCGCAGATATGGCTCCAAGCCCTCAAGTTCTCGAAGGATTCTCTCATAAAGTGCGTCGTGGCTTATGGCGGCGTATCAACGATGCATCAGGGCCGTCAGGTAGCCAACGGATGTCACATACTCGTCGCTACACCCGGACGGCTGAACGACTTCGTCGAACGCAGACGCGTCAGCTTCGAATCGTTGCGATTCTTAGTACTTGACGAGGCTGATCGTATGCTCGACATGGGCTTCCTCGATGACATCAGAAAAGTCGTCGACCACGAGACTATGGTGCCCAAGGGAGAACGGCAAACACTCATGTTCTCAGCTACGTTTGCCGAAAACGTTCAACGAATCGCATCCGATTTTCTCAACGAGTATCTCTTTCTGACCATTGGCATCGTTGGTGGCGCGTGCTCGGACGTCGAGCAAACTTTTCACGAAGTCCCGAAATTCGAGAAACGTGGTAAACTCCAGGAACTTCTCCAACGCGACGATATGTCTGATTTTCCCAGGACTCTCATTTTCGTCGAGATGAAAAGGACCGCGGATTTCCTCGCTGCTTTGCTCTCGGAAAACAATTTTCCGACTACGAGCATGCATGGTGATCGCACCCAGGAACAACGCGAGGAAGCCCTACGTGATTTCAAATGTGGCAAAATGCCGATTCTCGTCGCCACCGCCGTTGCTGCACGAGGCCTCGACATTAAAGGCGTTGCCCACGTTATCAATTACGACATGCCCAAGGAAGTCGACGAATACGTTCATCGTATCGGTAGAACCGGACGCGTCGGTAACCGCGGCAAAGCCACGAGCTTCTTTGATCCCGAAGTCGATGGCCCTCTCGTCAACGATCTCGTCAAGATTCTCAGCCAAGCCGGACAAGACGTGCCGGACTGGCTCTCTTCCGGGGGCGGAAGCTTCGCACCGAGTCGCGGCGATAAATTCGGTGGACGCGACGTCCGCAAGGTAAATATTTAACTATTCCGACGTCGCTCGGAATTAATAAAAAAGGTTGGCGTGAAATTGTTAAAGAAGTCTTGACGGAAACTTTCGAAAGAATTTCAAGTTTCCATTGTTGGAACGCGACAAACATTTTTTTTTCTTAATATGTTCCAATGTAAAAAATTCCTTAAGTTTGTAAAACATTTTATTTAAATATTTTTTTATTTTTTTTATGTATACGATATCGACCCCTTATGTTGCAAAACAATTTCGGGTAATTGAAATGAAGCAAGTAAAAATGTACCTTTTTCTATAACAATTGAAATAATCTTTGGAACATTTGAAAATATTCAAAAGATGCATATCACAATTGTTTACATTGCCTAAATGTATTGAAATTTGGGATTTTTTTTTGACGTTTTTGGGAAATTGATGAAATTCAAAACCTCTGGATTTAGAAATTCGATGAAAAAATTGACTTAAAAAGATTGGCATATTATTGACATAAATATATTTATTAAAAATAAAAATTGTTATTCACTGTCTCCGAATCTTCGGTTATTCGAGAATGATATTTATTCCGAAAGCGACTAAAATCTGGACCTTACGAAGAAAAAACGAGAAATCTCACTCCCACTTTTCTCCTTTAGTTTGACAACGGGACTTACGACGAACCGTCGAACCAGCCGAACACGGTGGTCGCTCCAGAAGAGGAAGAAGAGTGGTAAAAACAACTGGACTTGACAAAGCGATGCAGCACACCATTTCCGGTTCCCAAAGCGACATCTCGAAACTACATGATTTTTCGTAGATATCGGGATTCATCGCTTGTATCAAAACTCAAAACTGAGCCAGCGGTAGTTCCACCGCGTACCAGTTCCTTCGATTTTCATAGTTTATTTAAAGTCCTTTTTTCGTAATTATTCTCAAGAATAGTTCATCTTTCGACTGGATTCGGAACGCGAGAGAAACAAGAAGCGCGCAATCATTCCTTATGTCCGCGACATTACCGTTAAACAGTATTCGAGAAAGCGATAGGCTGAAGATATATTTTATCCAAGTAGGGTAATTTCATCCGTTCGATAAAACTCTCGAGAACTCTCGATTTCTCGTGGTATTCAATTTACCATTGTAGCAAGTGCGGACCGTACATAAATAAAACTAAGTGAAATCCGAGTTTTTGTGATTTATCGTGCCAATAAAAAGGCAAAAATGTTATTTTCCATAGAACTTGTCGAGTATCGACAATGTCGATGAAGATTCGCTGGTTATTAGAAAACTGACAAAACGGACGTAAGATATATACATTTCTAAACGAATCTCTACGGTTACGGAATAAATTAGTGATCATTTTAAAAATTTCCTTTTATAATAAAACAATACATTCTGTGCCAATCGATAATTTCGTTAACGTTCATTTTTCTTAAAGATCCGGAGATTATGTCGCGCTCCGAGATGATTAATCGAATGATAGCCAACGGAAAATGAAAAAGAAGAGATGAGACGAAAATCTGTACTTACCGTCGTTCAGAGGCATATCCATGAGATGCAGATCCTCGTCGTTGAGCAAAGAGGATAGGAATCCGTCGGTCGTTTGATTGATGGTATCGGAAGCCGGTGTGTGGTAGTACATCATGTCGCCCGGCTCGGATTTGTATGCGGCACCGTTCTCACTTCCCATTGGCTCACTACTGTTCGTAAGGTTCATCGATGTGGCCACTGCTGATCCAAGATTCGACGGTCCCCCTGCATTCGTGAGCAGTTTAGTTTGGGGATGACGATAGAAAAAACAAGCTAATCCCAAAGTCGACATGGTCGTATGCCCGAATCAATCAGGGTCATGTGCTATTTATTATTTCTGTATCTTTGAGAATTGGTACGTTGGCTTGTTTCTATCAGGTTTTGGGTAGTGCAAAAATTGCAAATCCGTGTCAGCCAAGCCCAATACTTAGCAATGTTTTGTCCAATAAATTAGGACAGAAAATCCGTTTCAACTTTAATAGAACTTGAAGGTATTATTGGATGAATATTCAAAAATCTCTGAGAATAATAATAAATTAATTTAGAAATATGCGTATTTAACACGGTTGATTGTAGCAAAAATTCTGCAGGTGTTAATCGTTGCAAAACGGATACGACTAAACGGCTGTAAATTCTGAAAATATTTTATCAAGATTTAAAACTCAATATATATTCAGATTTTGTACAATCAATGGCGATAATATAATTCGAGACTATTAAGTAAATAGAAAAATTGGGAGATTGTTTTGTTGGGCAGTTGGAACAGATATAAAGTCCTCGACGGAATTTTAGTCAAATACTTGGCAACATCGTCGAATTCGACTTCAATAATTATAAAATTGAAAATGAACATTTCGAAGTATTGATTTGGTATTAAATAAGATATAAGGGAAACATGTACGAGACGATTCAGACTTGTAAAGCGACGATTGGGTCTTTAATCGTGCATACCGTCATACTCACCAACATTATGATACGGCCCGGTATTATTGAGATCACCAACTGGAGGCGCGAGGGTCGCATTGTGAAGGAGAACATTACGCTGAGCTTCATAAGGACTATGAGCAACTGGATGTCCGGAATATCCAGAATGGCCGGTGTGGCCAAAATGATCGCCTGGCCCTTGCATGTGAAACAACGAAGCTATATCCTGCCATCGTTGCTCCTGCAATCTTTGTTCCATGCTCATCGGACGCGGAAATGGCACGCGACTCTGCAACGTCATAGGTAAACGTTACGATTGCAACTTTCGAGAGTGTATTTCAATAGAAACAATTACGAATTATTAAGAATATGTACAAGATCGGAATAACTTTACAAATTTTCAAAATCAGTTTGTTCATCGGCGATTAAGTTTCAAATGAAAAATCGAGTAACAGTCTCTGTACAATTTATTGATGCGGAGCTCGCTGCTTTTATTTAACAATAGTAAATGTTAAATTCTCGAGAAATCACGGTTTAATTTAATTTTCGACTATCTTTCTCGCACTCACGTGTCACGTGGTACATATTTTGCATGTCCTTAAGGTTCAGATTTCGTATAAAATTAGTATTTGAAATGTGTATGTGCGCGTGTTTAGGTTGTATCGATGGATCAGCTGTCACACCGGACGAATTCCACGGGCGAGTCAACCTGTCAAGTCGTCAACCGGTTATGGACGAACCCGGACTCCGGAAAGAGAAAGAAAAAGATGGAGAGAAGCCTCCTGCTGATCGCGTAGGTGTCGGGGCCATACAGAGACGTTCGACAATATTAATCGTCCACGAGGATATTCGTTTCTGCTGGAATGAATCTTCACGATCGCGGGAGAGCTCGTCAATCATTTTTACTCTCCTGGCCCAATACGACAATGGATATTACTTGAACATGGTATGTGAAAACGTGTTGGGAGAACGCCTGGAGAGGGAGACCGAAGATTTTTACGAAAAGGCGTGAAGGATGTTGATGACAATATGGGTTTGGTAATATATTGGGAGGGCATGGTTTTCAGGGGCCAAGAACCTTTTGAGCTTTCGCTAAGTCGAATTTTTATCTGGTGTGTTAAACGGGTTTTCCTCGCACAATAATTATCTGTAAGCTCGAACATATCTGGGTTTCCGGTTACGAAGAAATATTCCGGTTGATAAGGATATACATAATTATCAAGTTTGTATCGTTCGGATAAAATGAAAATGATATTTTCTTTCAGTTTTCGAAATCTTCTCTGGCAGCCTTTAGCTATGAAATCGTGCATTTTTTCAGGATGTTTTGTCTAACGATTTACAACGAATATCTGACATAAGATTTAGGAAAATAAAAATTCAACAAACGGATCAGCCACGCATTTTTCAGGATTCTTATCTAACGTTTTATAACGAATCTGTGATATACGATTCGGAAAAATAATTATAACGATTTATAACGAATTTCTGATAGATTTGCGAAAATAAAAAATTGAACAAAAAAATCATTGTTTTACAACGATGCAAACTTCAGCCTCCTAGGAAATATTAGGCATTGGTGAAATTGTTTTTCAGATTGGATTCGATACATGGGAATTGTCTGGAAAGATTGTCACACCGCGTGGAAATGGATTGTCCAATTTTGCGAAGAGCGAGAGATAATCATTGGATGATGAGTACGAGTAATTTCACCGAAGGGAGGAACGGTGTCGATGCTGTGAGAAAACAGTAAGACACAGGGCAACACAATCATCCTTTGCAAGCTTGGTCTTATTTTTATGATTATCTTTATCTCCGACGATATCCGGCGCAAGGCCCCATCGTGTGCATTCACCGGTACATCCTAATGTTCGCGCTCACGTCGACCCGATACACGGTTGGGACTCTAATGCGCGAAATAAAAAAAAATGAAGAGGAGGATGGAGAAGATGAATAGGGAAGCTGCGCGAGGAGAACGCCGCTCTCGGTGAAGATTGTTGGATTGTTGTCCGGTGCATCAATCAGCTTTGCCACGGTGCAATCTGTCGTGGTTGCTCCCCACGGGTTTTGCACGATTCTCGCTTGTCAGCGCACCTGTCGAGTCCGCCACCGAGAGAGGGAGAGAGCGAAAGAAATGTAGGACGAGTACTGTCTCCATACGTCGGACACTCGTGAACCGTTCATACGGTGCTTCAATAATGCGAAATTCGTGTTTCACCCATTTTTCCTTTTTTTTTTACTACTGAGCTACGGACCATGCGTTCCGGTCTTTGACAATTAGTAAGAATCCTTTCGACAGGATCTTGCTTTCGTGAATATCATAAATGCAATTAGAAATTGCTCTTTTTAACAATTCGCAATGTTTCGTTTAACCGGCCATCATTTATATGTAATGAGGGATATCTGGTATAGTTGGAATTCAATCAAATTTATAAGACTCTATTGGGGTACTGGATTCAGGTTTTTGCAAGTTTCTTCTCTGCGTTACGTTCTTTTCTCTTAAAATAAAAATTTGGGTATGTCCACCATAAAATATCGGATATATAATATTTCTACATATTTAAATACCATTGTTTAAAAATATATATTTTGTATTATTATGTAAATAATAATACATCCATACATATATGTATGAATATATATATATATATATATATATATATATCGCTTCATTTTCTAATAGTTCAACATTATTGAATCAATAGATTAATATTGGAAAACAAGAAAAATTTTAATTTTTTTTTTGTTTTTCATCATTTCGTAAAAATGTAAATCTTTATTAATCAATGGCATTTAAATGTTTATTACTTATTAATAATTCTATATATCAAATAAAATATCTGGGTAATAGAATTTATTCACTATTAAAAATTTATTCGGAATTTGCATAATAAAATATAGCACTTACTAAATCTGTCTTTTTTAACATATTTGACAGACAAAATATATATTTTTTACCCCGCAAACATCTAGCGAGAAAATTACTTAAATTTGTCTTGATAATAAAAATTCTTCAGTAACTTCCGAGGTTTTTATAGGTTTTCGGATGTTTTCGTGCTACAATCTCGTTAAATGTCATATTAATTTGCTCTGGCCTGTAAAATCCTATAACGTATAATGCGTAACCTATGAGGAGTATCGTGACAGCGTCACGCGATTTTTGGCATTATGTAGCAACTAAAATTCGAATTACACCGAACTACAAGCAAATGTTTTTTTGTTTATATATCAGCTCCCGTTTCACGGACGCAAAATGGATCGTTCTCAGGAATTCTGAGGTGTCGGAAAGAGGATGGACTCGGGTACTACGTGGATGGGAGTCTCGTGATTTATGCACCTACACTCCGATATTAGCACATTAAACGCTCGTGTGCGCAAAGCCCTACGAGCTAACCTCGCGAACGATTTCTCCTTTGGTCAACGAGAAGAGAGAAAGAGAGGAGAAATGATCTCGCTCGGTAGAGCCGCGAGAGAGCGCACGGGGAAACGTTCGCGATCTTCTAGGAAGAAGCATCAAGAAATATATGTCTACGGAGAAACAAGCAGATGTTTGAGGTACGCTATCCAGGACCTTCTAGGCCAACGAGGTTTGATCTCCTTGTGCTTTCTCTTATTTTCTCGCACCGATCTTTTTTCATCACTTCCTTCCTTTATCCTTCTACATAGTTTCGAGATCGACCGAATTCGGTTTCGCTATTACAATATACCGATAAGAAGGTAGTGCTTGGAAAACATATTTTGTAAAGAAAAAAATCCGTTTCTAAAAACGGATTTTTTCTAGAAAAACGGTTTTTTTTAGAAAAACCGTTTCTAAAAACGGTTTTTCTAAAAAAACCGCGGTTGAATCCTCGTTTTTTTGAAATTCCTCTATTTTTGGAATAAAGTCTCTGTTAGAACAACGTCTTTTTAGATAAACTCCTTTTTAGAAAAAAAGAACTCTTTTTGGAACCCAGTTTTCGGGAAGAAACCTCTTTTGGTAAAACGCTTTTTTTTTTAGTAAAATCCATCTTTAACCTTGTTAATCAGAAATCCACAATAAATTGTCAGTTTATAGTCAACATTCCGTTACAAATTAGCTCATCCGGTTCTCATCGTCAGTAACCCGTGCCTTAAACGTACAAAGCACACGTCAAGTGTTCCTCAGGTCACGTCGAGTGTACCATCGATCGATCAATCCGCCAGTGTCATTCCAATCCACGAATATAAAACGCTCAGCCCAAACATTCGGTCTTCGAACCCGATAGGACTTTCTTGTTTTTCTACGTAGCCTTTCAGTAGGGACTCTGAACAAACATTGTGACTGTAAATATTGTGTGAAGAGCCACGAGGAATTGGGACTATTCGAAACACGATTCTACGCGTGAGATGGTGTACAGGAGAAATATTTGGATATCCGCGACTTTTCATCTCTCGAGTTGGAGGAAGAGACAAGAGGAAGAAAAAAAATTCTCACGGTATTCCAGGGAGCAAGAAGAAACAACCTGTTGAGCCGAGCAATTTACCAACTAATACAAAATCCGGTACGTCGCCACTTTTATGCTTGTTTTATTATGCTTTCCTTTTTTTTTTTTGGTTCCTTCTTTCCTTTTCTTACTCGACTAAACAATTTGCTTTTCACCGCGTGGAAGTCAAGCTCAACGAGACAGGACGAAGGAAATTCGTTTCGCAACATCCTAGAGATCAGCATTGAGAGAAGGAAAAATTCTTCACCGGCCGTGTTACCGGCGTATTTACGCATTTCACAGTGCATAAGTCTCTTCACGACAGATGTGCGCCAACTCGCGTCTCGGAATTTTTCATATATATATATATATATATAGATATTGTCAAGAGGGAGGGGGGGGGGCACCGAGACACGATCGACACGACTGTTGTTTGTTGCACCCCCCGTTGTGTGCTTTACGAGCACTCGTTCGCGCGATTCTTACTTCCCGGTAAATTGCGACCTTCTTACGCACGGCCGGAAACCATACGAGAATTTTTCCATCGAGAATTCGCGGTTGGTCCTTTGATTCGTGGACTTGATGTATACTAGCTTGAATTACTTTTGTATGACGGATGTTATTCGATGGATTTGGCAGGGATGTGAGAAGCAATTGCAGGGCAAATACAGTGGGAAATCGGAACATTTTTTTAATTGAATGAAAATTCGATTTTAGAATTTTTAAAGTGAATGGAAATTGGATTGGGAAATTTTTGTGTTTGATGGAAAACTGGATTTTGTAAATTTTGAATTGGATGGGAACTGGATGGCGTGATGGGTAGGGGAAGACTTAAAAAGATTACATTTATTTTGAGATTTTTTGTTTTATTTGTTTTTGGGGGAAAGGGGAAATCGTATCGGTCTCGAGCTAGTTGTCAACTTCTACAGACCAATATTTAGGGTTGCAAATGACAGTACTAGAATAATGAATACAGAAAGTAAAACATTGTTAGATTGAAACGAGCTCCAACGTCAGAAGTGGTATATGACTTCGACTAGTGCATCCGAAGGTAAAAAAATAATCGAATGGTTCTCCCGAGTTATTGGACGAGGGTTCGATGGTGAAGAAGTGGCAGAGAGAATATCCACGAGCAAGAAGAGCTAAGAGATCCGCTAATGGCTAGTCATATTAATTATGATTCTCTCGCGTATAATCATTGGATTAATTAAGACCACGTCCTATGTTAGAACCTATGAAGAAAAAAATGTAAGAGTGCAGAAGTGCATCCTGACGCATCGACGATCTGGCAGACATCTCATTCATAGGGTTTTAAATTCCGTTTAATACGTTTCTCTTTTTTCCGACGAGGAACATCACTTTGGTGCCTGGCTTGAATTTCGTTGGAACTTTTTTTCGATCAGTGGAAGAATTATTTAAGAAGACGAAATTTCAATCGAATCCTTCAGGTTCAAGCATGCCCAAGGCCTATTTTGTAACTTGAATCGAAGAGGAAGTGAAGTGATGATTAATTTTTTGCTGGGATTCGAAAAACCATTTGGATACGTATTAATTTGATGACTGATGTCAACTCGTAATTGGTTGCAAATTATGGATAGACTCTTCAAGTCGATTAAAAAAATTGTTCACTCATTTGGAAACTTGAATTTTTCGGACTGATCAGAATCACGAAATTAGAAACGGGCATCTGTTTTTATTGAAGTGATAGAATGGCTGATTTTCTAATATTACTCTCGTGTATAATTGGAGGGTGATTCGATTTATCGCGATATTTTGATTTCCCGGAAAGTACTGTTAGAAATGGTAATTACCAAAATTAATAATCTACGACGAATCCTCGTCCAACAATCTTTAAGCTGGATCTTGTCGGTTTTCACACTGCCACTTGTCATCTCGATCAATTTTTTTTCCCCCCTTCCCGTGTTACGCGGGCCAACAATTATTAATCGTTCTTGGTGGCTGATGTTTTCGGTCGTATACCTCAGACTCATTTGGGACGAAGCAACAATTTCTCGAGATACATAAATCATAATTATCTCGACGAAAAAAAGTGGAACTGTAATTAACGATCGCACAGGGTTGTGATCGCGTCGGGAACACATTCGCAAATTCACGACGTAACTGTAGTATCTGCGTTTCAACGTTTGGCCCTAGATTTTCAAAAATTCTTCGTCGAACTAATGAATTTATCATTTTTTTAAAACTGCATTTGCACTTTCCGAAGAGAATGAAAAAAAAACTATAATTATATACTTGTGATTCGAAACTCGTGCCAAACCATGAAAAATTCTTCATCGAAATAATGAATTTTTCTTCATATTTTTTCAATTGCTTTTACAATTTTCGAAGACCTAATGAACTTTTCTTCATTTTAAAAAATTGGGTTTGCTATTTCTCAAGATCTCATGAATATTTCTTCATTTTTTAAAATTTCGTTTACTATTTTACAGAGAAGTAAGGAATATTTCTTCATTTATCAAGATTTCGTTTAATATTTCCGAATAGATAATTAATTATTCTTCACTTCTTAAAAATTGCAATTTTACCAAGAACTAATAATCACTTCTTTATTTTTTCGAACTAGGATTTTCAATTTCTGAAGAAACTGGGAAAAGCCTCGATGCTGAGTTACAAATAAAACGAGAGGATTCAAGGGGAAGGCGCACGGCCCTCCGATGTAAGTCGTCACGGTGAATCCGTGAGGTAATTACCTCGAAAAAGTCGGCAATGGTTATACACCACAAATGTCATTTTGATAGTAGGCACCTGGCTCGGGTAATTCAATGCGATGTATAACGCAATGGATTTTCAAGCCGCGACGAATCCTGTGACGACGAGTTACCACCGATCGCAAGCGTTGCTTCGTTTGGACACAGAAGAAACGCTCCCGTTTCCACGTAAGGATATTCAACGATCACTCGGATTTTACGAAAGAGGTCTAAGAGAAGATGGAAAGTAGTACAGAGAGCAAAAGAGATCTGTCGGGAGAACGATTCCCCTTGTCTTTGAAATCTCGATGGAAAGGTTGCCACCACGTTCGAGGGAATCAAAAAACGGTCGAGGGGGAGGAGGGATAATCTTTGAACAAAGAGATCCGAAGTGTTGGCCACTTAATTACGACTCAAGGCACTGGGAGGTCCTCTTTCCCTGTCAAAACTTTCCTGACGACTTTTTGACCATTCTTCGCTCGAAGGCAAACCAAGGATCAACGAAAAGTACGAAAGGTGAAGGAAACTTTGGTTATACCTGGTCCTGTTGGATAATCTACTGCAGGTCAAGGAGATAAAATGTAGAAATGGAATTTTCTCATTTATGTCTGGAAGTACCTGTAAAGGGTATGGAAAGAGAGGGAGCTGAAGGGACTTAGAAAAAGAGGGCGGAAGAGGGCTGAAACCTCGTTCGTTCCGCTGACAAATTTGCTGACGAGAAGCCTCGCTCGATGATCTCTCCTAGCCTCGAAGAGATTCCGGAATTTCTACGCGAGAGATATACAGCACAACACGTGTAAAATTTGCCAAGGGGAGAAGCTCCATAAATCGTTGAAGCGCCATAACTGTCTATCGTCGAGAGTTACACACGCGGGCGATCTCGTGTTGTTACAGAGACTCGTGCTCCTGGGATCCTCGTTACTTTTATTTATCTGTTTACTTTTTACTCTTCTTCATTAGTGGTTTAGCCATCGTTTTCCCAATTACCCTTAAATTTTTCTTAATTTTACGAATATTGATGCACAAACATAACCTACTCTGGTTTTCAGGCTTGCGACCAAGGAATCTTGGGAAACAAACCCAAGCCAAGTGCAGATCGGTTTTGGCATTCGTAACCTATGTCCGAAGAGGAACTACGTCCATGAGGATTGGATCGATTTTTAGTATCTTCAATGCCACGATATCTTTGCCATTATGGTAAAGAAACTTGCGAAAAATGTCCAACGGTACGTTTTTCCACATATATGCACACACAGGAAAGAACATCTTGTTTGCATCGTATAGCGGATACATCTAACGTCATCATGTGCATACAGCCAGGATATATCGCATCGTTAACGCTACAATAGCGTTACTTCGTGCATCTCGATGACCAAGAAGCTATTGCGCTTAGCGCCGCAGATATTGGCTATTAATATTCCCCGCGGAACCGTAGCTTCGATGAGCTACTTTTCTTTATCTGGGTCTAACCGATGTAAGAGTGAAATATGAAAGATCATAAAGAAACGTTAAATTAATGGCAGCCAATGAATATGCCAATGAAAAAGAAAGATAAATTAGTTTGTTAACCCAAACAAACCCAAACGACAAAATAATACCAGTAGTTAATTCGTTAAATTGTTATTGCTTAAAATATTGATACTATCATTGCATTGATATTGTTACGTTTACTTATCGCTACAATTATTATTATGACGAATAATTAATTATTTGCTATTATCATCGTTATCACTGTTCTTTTTATTTTCACTGATCAATATTTTTACCGAAAACGTTCTAATTTGAGTCATAAGTACTATCATCATCACTAATACATTGTTTATTTGACCTCCTTTACATTACGATCATTATTGTTTTAACTATTTACTTTCACTAGTTTACACAAATTGAAAATTAAAACGAAGCACACGGCACGGGATGCGACAAACTTCGTCCTCGAAAAAAAAATTACGAGACGTTCTCGAGGTTCTTAGATAATGGAGCATGTAGCCCAGCTACAAAATCAAGTACGAACGAAAACACGTGATACAAAGAGAGAAGGAAGATACAGAAGAGGGAGGAGGTAGCGAACGAGTACGACAACGAGAGGGCTGTGAAAAAAACACTGTTGAGGAGGAAGGGGGGGGGCGTACTTTATAATATGGCTTTATAATAGATACGATATTACGTGCGCAAGTGATACCGTGTATAGTATACAACGCGAAGTCTCACATACGAGAGTCTCAAAGGAGTAGCAATTACAGGTGACTAAGGTCAGTGTTAATACGACACTTGCGTGAGAGTAGAAGTTCCAAAAATGATATGGTTTGCGAACGATTGTGGTAGCAATGCTCACTTGCGTAATATATATTTATACGTACGTACGTATGTATACAGGGTGTCCCGAAAACCAACGATAATTTCATTGCAACTTATGACAGGTCAACCCATGATGATTCAGAATGATTAAATACGAGCCGACTAAAATGAGATTAAAGTACGCAACGTTGGAATGCAACGAGAATTATAATACTCCAATTTCGGGAATTTTTATCTCTCAAAAATCGTTACGAAAATCCTTTAATGATTTTTCATATCCCGATTAGAAATTTTGAATCAGGATGTATAAAAAATATTTCATAAATTGATGAAAATGAGGAAGTACAAAAATAAGGAAAATAATACAAAAGCTATGTCACTTGTGCTCAATCAGCAGTGGAGTTTTCATCGTTGCCACGAAATTTATTTTCTCATTTGTTCAGTTCCTCCTGAAAATGTACCAAAATGAATTAATGACATTTTTGTGAACAAAATCCAGAAAATTGAAATTTCCATTGCATTCGAACGTTCCAAACTTTAATCTCATCTCACTAAGGTGATATTTGGTTACTCTGGATCATCGCGAACTGGTCTGTCAGCAGTTGCAATATTATCGCTGGATTTTTGCGACACCCTGTGTATATAGGTATAACGTGCTCAAACGTATTTCCTCTGGTTTGCACAGTAACGCATTGCAACGTATATTTTGAGCCTCAACTATAAGTGAGGCTCCAGTGCGCACACGCCGCTACGTTTCGTCTCATCTGCGCTGTTTTACGCAGAGCGCACAAAAGTCTTCTGGTCACGAAGAATATATTAATCTAGTAAACTTGGTTGTGTATATAGCGTGGCAACGGCGTCGAAGTGGGAATGGAATAATTAATGCGGGTACATGGGCAACTTTGCGTCAAGTGCACTGAGGTGCACAGTGGCTCTTACTCACGATACAATTATTTTCGTCTGCATCGATTCGAATTTGAGAAATCGATAGGGTAAAAACCGAAAATAATGAATTTTCATTTCAAAATTTCTTTAAAAATTGATATATGTTTTCTCAATTGTTTTTTTTGTTAATTTAAAAGTAGGCATTTAAAAATAAAACATTTTTGTAATTATTATAGTCTCTTGCCTAACCGAGCGAAAGTCGGTTAGTAAAAGACAGATCACTAGTGAAAATAATTGATGTTAAAAGTACTAAAAATGTGTGTTTCAAAGAAATGAATAATTAATAAGTGATTGTCAGAAATGGCGGGATTAATTTTGAGTAATACAACGGAATATAACTGATCGGAAAATAAATAAAACGTTAATATTGAGTACATGGAATAACCGGGAAAAATGATTGAAAAGAATCGTCTTTGAGTAAATGTAATTAAATAATTTGAATACCGTGAAAAAAATATTTCGATTGAAGGTAATCACCTATTAATTAATTATAACAGCAATTTACGTTTTTATCGCCTATTTGTGTAAATCAAATATTTTCTTTTACAAATCGTTTACTTTTCGATTCACATTTTCGAAAATCTTTGGTTTTGTCCCGAAGAAGAAAAATATACGGGGAATAAAATAAAAATAGGATAATCGATGTTAGATTTCGATTCGTCGTGAAACGTCCCGTGTATCTATAAGACCCGAAGATTTTTCCACGTGCCTCACGGTCGCAGTAATGATAGGCTAGAGGGCTCGTATCAATGCGGCTTCTGACTAGAGTAAAGGTCGCGATATCGCATGCACTGGCAATTATTAGCACGAATTTCAAATCGTCCTCTCTCCAACCCACTTCTTCCTTGATTACAAGAATTTTTAAACTTCGTTAACGACAGCGTCGTCGTATTCCCCCTTGCGAATTCGCGTCTCATCTTTTCGTAACCAGATCTCGAAAATCGACTATATAGAAAAAAAACTTCACGATTTATCAAGTTGAACGGATTAGTAATATTCGTTTTCGTTCTTTGCATTGATTGTTAATATTTTGTTTGGGTTCGTTTAGGTTTGTTTATCGTTCAAAATCGTTCTGAACATTTTGTTTAGAATTCTTCGACCTTTATAACGATATCGAACGTTTTGTTCGAGTTTGTTTAGGTTTTTGAGATTTCGTCTTTGGCAACGATTGTGAACGTTTTGTTTGGGTCCGTTCGGCTTTGTTTGCCCTTGGCAATGATAGTGAATGTTTTGTTTGGTTTCGTTTGGGTTTGTTTGTTCTTGGCAATGATTCTGTACGTTTCGCGCGTGTTTGGTTTCCATGATTTTCAAAACTGACAAAAATCCTCCACTTGACCGAATTTTTTCTCTCGTTCTACCTGTAAGAATCCTTCGTCGAGTAGGAAATTCCAACATTCTGGGTTGCTCGTTGACGACGAATTGATCCGATGTGACGGTAATTGCTGGAATGTTTGATTGTCCAATCGGAGGATCTGATGCTGGACCTCGTTCATGTGTTCCGTTGTCGCGTTATCATTCGTTGCGGAAACGTGACTTTTTTTCGAAAAGAGAAGTAGCTGCGCATTCGAAAACGCGCTGTTTCTCAATGAACCATGCACCAAAACCCGCGTTTTCTCAATATGCTTTATGCACCAGAATATCAGAACTCATTGGAGACTGTGATCCAACGGCATTGGCTTTGACGAAAATCCCGATGCGTCGTTACACGAAACATCGTATGGTACTTGTCCGAGTTGGTTTGTGTTTCGGATTCGTCTTTTTATTACGTTCCGAAACTGGAGATGAACTTTAAGATAAAAAAATAAATCCAATTCGTCAAATCACGTAAAGTTCAATGGTCCAATGACATCCAACGATACACAATGGTTCATTCGTTCGATCTTTTATTACAAATAACCCAATACCACCCGACGAAGTCCAGAGTTCGATTCTTCACTGCGCGTCTCACTTCGGTTCATAGCCCATTTACGGAATAATCGATCGATCGGGAAATCAAAGAAATAACTCTTTCCCCGTTATCACGACGAGACTATACGAACGCGTGTGTCTTCGTCGAGTGCGGAGTTTTGGACTCTACGTCCGCGCGTTCCGACAGAGAGTACAGGAGCGTCGAGTGCGATGCAGGATCGGAGAGCACAGGTAGACCGGAGAAGAGGAAGAGGAAAGCTCGAAAGGAGGGAGAAGGGGGGGGGGGAAGGAAGAGACCGGGAGGGCGATTTGTCCTACGAGCTGCGGGATTGGTCCTCCACGAGGGAGCATCAGGTGTCTTCATCACCACGTGCCAATAGACACTGGTATGTCGTTGGTGCGACCAACTAACCACGACCATATGTCTCGGGTCATTGTCATACGAGAGATCCACACGATCGCGCACGATATTCCCTTGGCACCGAATCCTCGTTCGCAGCATCGTTATACCGATCTTTCTTTCTCTCTCGTGTGACACGTATTTCATCTTATCGAAACATGAGATCTACGCTATCAAAAAAATCTCTTCTCACTTCGAAGTGCTAGACTTCTTGATTGTCCTTTTCGATAGTTTTCTCCGAGCGGGGCCTAGTGAAGGAGAGTAGGGGGAGGGGGGTCGTTCAGAGATTGATTGAAATTGATGCCTTTGGAAAGTCATTTATTATAGGTAGATATTTGGGCTGGTCGATGTCGAGATGTGTGAAGGATGAATTCAGTTGAAACATTGGTTTTATTGTTTTTTGGGCCTTTCGTTGCGATCACGGCGGGGTCACCGCTCTGAGTATTGGCTCCGAGTTAATTTTAAATTTATGACGCGAAGGAGAAATGTGGCTTTCTTGGAGCTTGAATTTTGCGTCGTTGGAATGGAACTAAATTTTCTTTTTTTTTAAATTCTTACTCATTACACGAAACGATATTTGTGAGTTTTTTGTTGCTGATAAATAAGATGGTAATAAATGTTTGCTTGATTAAAAAAATGATACTCGTTGGATTTCAACCATGCAAAATTCAACGACACGTTTTTCTAACCGGTTTCTGTTTTCCATTTATTTATTTTCACCTCCAAAAATTCGAATGTTTTCTATTCACGAAGCCTGAAAAGTTCGGGTTTCGTAAGATCCTTGCAAATACGCGAAGGACTCGCGTTTTCTCTCTCTCTCTTCAGGACTTGAGGCGTTTTATTCGTTATGGTTGATCACGCGAGACGCTGTCGTGTAACGCTCCGCTCTTGAAAGACGCACGGAATAGATCGAGCATAACGACAACAATGTAACTTTAATTACGGGTTAAAGTGACAATTACAATCAGCATTGCTGGCTCGGTTTCATGGGCACATTTCTAATAACTGCATATATGTATTATTCTACAATCCAGTTAGATATGTATATCATATACAGGGTGGCTGAAGAAAAAACAGCCAAAAGTAACATTCGATGCTTTCTATTGAAGGTTGCCACCCTTATACGTAGGCGCCATTTAAAATGTTTTGTTATAAACTATTATATCTCTTGAATAAAAAATTTGGACCTCCCCCGAAATTTCAGTCGCATTCGGTAAGGCTTATATAAACCACAATTTTTAGACGGGATTTAACATTATGGCAATTAATTATCACCGCAAAGAAATATCCACAAATATCCGTAGGTAGACAAATAAATGGAAATCGATGTCCAGTGAAAATAAAGAAAAAAAAATCATTTAAAAAATTGACGATACGTATGTATGTACGTACGGTGATCAGACGAATGATGTCTAAATGTTGAGAACTATCCAAATATCTCCCCCATGTTCAGAAATTTTTTGTAGTTGCGCTGATATGATTATTATTTTTAAAGATTGGTTTCGGAATTATTGATTTTTTTTTTCATTTTGTAATACAAAAATTCTATTTGATCAAAAAAGAAATAAAACAAAAGATTTTGAATATTTCTTATCGCAATTATATTTTTCATTTATTCAATGATTTAAATTTAATTTTTAATATCAATTTATTGCTTTAATTTTAATTTTCGTATTTATATGTACAAATATATATACAAATATACCCGAACATAAATATCATCAAGCTAGCCTGATGTTCGATTTGGGCCTGATGGCGCTGTATTACGGAGGCCTTTCTTAAGGTATGCATCAGTTTGCCTGCACGGACTGATATTTGGCAATAGTCAAGAAACTGGAAGTGAGATTTCTGCCAATTGTTCGATCTGACTAGCTTCAACCGATCGTCAAGCAAGAGGACTTACCGTTTACGTCCATTCGCTTGATCCGGCTAGCGTCAGGCGATAGTAAGAAACTTGACTTACGGCTCATTTCAATTCCTTGACTCGTCTACGTTTAGGCGAGAAAAAGCAACTGGATCTAGTTGCTTTTTCATTCACTTCCGGTCGCTTGATGCGACTAATCGTCAATCAAATAACGGATAAATGGACTTTTATCGTTTATCACCAAAAATTCGCCTAACCTCATCTTACCATACGGCTAAAAGAGACGAGAGACGCACGCGATGTATTTATCGCCACACATAATTTCACATATAGCAGGCATGCTGTCGATGGGATGTAAACAGAAAGGCGGAAGAAGATTGCGCAAGGAACGCGTCTATAGACCGCATAGTTCGCGCACTGGCCGACGGGCGGCGCCAGGCCTCCCGCTCTCCCACAAACGATCAATGTTTTCCTTGAAAATATAAGCCGGCGACCGGAAACGATTGATATCACTCTTCAACGTCTTCACAGATCATGAATACGTTATATCCGAGACTCGTAGATCTTACGAGCACCGAAACGAAATTTTATTTATGTCTAACGCCGTACAGTATCGAATCAAAAAAAAATTCCTACGGAACGTGTGTTTGAAATAAGGAATCTTCTCTCTTTATTTTCCTGTGCATCGCGGGTAAATATTGTTCATTTTTCTCTTTTCATCAGAACTGTAATTCTTTTTAAAAATGATCCGAAATATCCTCATTCGTGTCATGGAACGTAAAAGCCTTTCACATACGGAAACAACTACAGAGAAAAGAAGTGCTTCACCGTTTCCACGTTGAGGAATCCATCCCCACTTCACGACGAAAGAGGGTATCACAATCTTCATTTTTTACGCTTGTCAGGCTTCCATCTCGTATCCTAATCAGGCCCTGATGTTCCAAACTGGTAAAGCCTGGATTTTGTACATTTCTCAGACCGATGTTAGAAAAAAAGTTACTCGGGTATATATATAATAGAAAAAGTGCGTGCGTGTAGGTGGTCTGTAAAAAGTGACGTGTTATTGGAACGTGTTGCATAAACGAACGAGGAAAGAACTCGTACGAAGTGTCTTCGTCGATAAAAGACGACGGAATCGTATACACCGGTGGAAAAAGAGAGTACCCAAGGGTGCCTAAGTAAGGCGACGATGAGAAAGACGAAGAAGAGGAAGAAGAGGTGTACGAGCGAGGAGAAAATAAAGAAAAAAAAGATGGGAGACTGTGCACGGTAGTAGGAAGACGCCGCTTCTGGAACAACGACTGGATAATAGTCGTGTATGATTATAGCAGTTCGGTGCGCGCTCGTATATGCGCAAACCTTCGTAATCGTATATCTATATACGGCACGACACGCATATACTTTAAAGCCCAGAGGCCAAGGTGATAAATTTATGCCTTGACGTTTTATATTTTCCGATCTATAGGGATGAGAAGATGCACCCGTGGACCCATCAACGCTGGACCATCGCATCCTCGACTAACCGTACGTAGATTCTACAATGTTCATATTTCCTAATAATGTATACTTTTATTTGCCACTTTACGGGGATCAAAGAAAGGCCCCGAGGCCATACGAAATCTTGGAATACTTTATCCTTTTTGTTCCTAGCTTGTTCTTCACTTTTCTATCACTTGCGAAAAGGTGACTGCTCCTTGGGGGTCAAGTGGGTCTGGTCCGTATGATACGTTTCTACAGTTACAAATCATTCGTGTAACAAGAAACTGTCAGGCTTTCGTACGGCAGTGGTTCTCCCCAATGGCATTAGTACCTTATTGTAACGAGATATAAGAATCACTATTTTCCACAGTACGGATGGTGCGACACTGACATCAGTTTCGTTTCTCGTCTTTTCGTAAACGGGATCTCAAAAGTCGATCGTTCGGGCGAAATTTTCGATTCTTCAAGTTCCACGGATCGGTAACCCTCTTGTTTTGTACTTTGCACCGATTGTAAACGTTTTCTTTGGGTTTTTGCGCTTTGAAATGGTGCTGAACGGTTGGTTGGGTTTTTTTTTCGTTTGTAATGATTCTCAATGTTCTGTTTGGGTTCGTTGATACTTTGTAACAATTCTGAACGTCCAATTTGGACTCGTTTGGGTATCTTGTTTTTTTTTTACAACGGTGCTGAACGTTTTATTCGTAGTCGTTTGGGTTTGAGGAATTTCGGCGTTCGCTTCGTGAACTTCAACACTGACAATTATTTATTTTTTATTAATAACTCAAGGGTGTTTGCTCCTTGACACAAATCTTGTCCGTACGATGCGTTTTCTCATTTGGAAATGAAACGCTTCACGAGAAATTGTCAGGTTCTCCCACGACGCGGGATCCCATCGCTATGAATCGTGCCTCTTTACAACGAGATAATAATTAGTATTTTTCGCGTTACGAGCGCCGGTGACATTGACATCTAATCTCGATGTCTCGGGCGAAACAGCAGCGTTCCTTTTATTGCTTCGATCTCGCACCGCCTTGTATCTCGTTGCGCCAGTAAACTGAATTATTTTTTTCTTTTTTTTTTTGCCATTCCAAGATAGCACGACGAGTGGCAATTATCCGAAGGCCTTTGCTACTTTACGTACAAATAAATTATCGGAAAGCCAAAGTATTCAACAGATAATATCGGCATTGTGCATGCTGTATGGGTTACGCGTACGAAACGGTGAGGGAAAAAATCAAATCAAATCTAAACGAAGGAATAAAAAAAAAATACAGAAAAACTGCGCATTGCGACCAAAGATAAAAATCGGCGAATACCGCGTGACGCGCAAAAATAAAACGGAGCAAAAATTGTACGCTATCTTTACGTAGTATCGTGTTCCGGGTCTCGCGTCAAGCACTCTTGACACATATGGGACAACCCGTTGTAATAAACGGCCAGTCGGCCGATGTTCTTATCGATGTAGGGAATATTTTATTGGCAAATATATATACAGCGCCTTGGCGCTAAGAGGTATGGTCAGTCCTGTGAAAATGCCACGATTAGCAACGTTCATTGCGCACACACTTCACGTGTTTGTTGTTCGGCTATTTCTTGGAGGCAAAAGTCCTCGTGTTTTACGATCTTCGTGATTAAAAAATGTAAGAAAAAATAAAACACGGTTTTTTTTTGCTTACTTTGGAGAATGAAAAATTGTGCTCATGATCCGAAGATCATCGATCTTCAGATGGTGGTCCGACAGAGATGCGCAACGGCAACGATGCTTTTGGAATATTGACAGTGGCAAATTCAATTTTCGATCGAAATATTGGATTTGGAGTGACAAGTTTAAAATAACTCAAATACATTCAATATCTGATAAAAATGTCAAATTTCGTATGGAAAACCCGAAAAAAATCAATTTCTGCTCGAAATTCTGGATTTTCAGTAACAAATACAGAGAAATTCAATTCGCGTTTGAAATGCTGGATTTTTAGTGCCAAACTCAAATAAACCGAAACAAATTTAACTTCCGATCGACAACCTGGATTTCTAGTGATATTTGGGTGGAAATATCACGACTCCTTAATTAGAAACAAAATCAGATGAATTTTCGCCATTCTTCAATTTTCGTAGACATAATCCACAGATTTTTTAACTTTGTGTTGTTGAGGCCTACCAACGTGTGCTCGTTTTTGTTTCAACAATCGATGGAATCCCTGCACGAAATTGCACTCCTGATTTTACCCTCTGAGTGTTGATTTTTCAAAAACACCGAAACACTCTTAATTTTCACTCAAAAGTTCGCCTACGAAATTTCATGGAATTAACTAAAGAAAGTCTATTTCTATCCAAACTCACATTATCTATCATTATACCCCTTAAGGACCATACAAAACTATTCTCAAATTGTTCACTTTTGGGCTCAGCTGTTAAGGCTGTAAATGAGTAACTTTATCTTTGCACAAAAATCACTAATCCAAATTTGATCGTAAAAACCACTTCGACCGTTAAAAAATCTCGATGTCCAATGAACTTCCAGAATTGATTAATTTCATATTCCAGAAAATGTTTAATTTCGTATTCCGTCGATGAAAAAGTTCGAATTTTCGGGTAGGTTGAAGTTCGATCTTTGAAATACGTTTTAAACAATGATAAAGCGACGGGGTATACGGACTCTGTGATCGCGGCGTACCAGTAGTACAACAGACAGACGTTCATGCCCCCCCCCCCCCCAGTCGTTACATTAAGCCGTGGTTACGACGGATAATTGTTGGGTGCAGCCTTCCTCTCGTTGTCTCTTCGTCTCTCTCTTTCTCTCTCTCTCTCTCTCTTTGCACATAGCGCTTCAACCATTTGCTCAATATATATCTCTCTCATTCGTGGGGTTACTCTCCGTATGCTAGGTGGTATACGTACACTTATAACACCGGGTCGTCGGGACCCTTGGATTTAAAAGCACCGTCCTATCCGACGAGCATTGGGGTACTCCGCGCGCGCCCCCTCTGTGGTCACCGTTGTAAATAACGAATGTACTGTTTATGGATCGTAAACGCCGCTCTAACTACGCTCCTATCCGCTGGAGGAGCCTGAGAGCTTCGCACTCTTATCTCTACGTTTCCTACTCCGTATATCACCAGGGTTTCCAGACTCGACGTAGGCACGCACGCACACACACACACACAGACACATATACGCAATTCTATGTGCATACATATGATTCCAGTATTCAATGGTTGTCTGCGGCGAGAATACGAGGCGTGCGAACCCCTAATTAGCGGCCTATGATTTTCGCGAAAACCCTTGTTCTTACGTGTCTGTAGACTTTGTATACGAGCTATCCAAAAGAAACTGAACTGACGTTCATGCTTTTGCATGACCGGGTTTTCGTCATTGCGAAGCCAGAATTACCAAAAAAATGTTTTTTTTACAACAGTTGATCGGATTAATGCTGTAGCTTCGTAGAGGTGAAGTTTGTACCATTGGGACACGACGAATTGTTATTTTTAATTTTTGAAATGTTTATTATTTTCGAATATATATATATATATATATATGGCTGGGTTGTTGTTAATCGCTGAATACAAATTCTGAGAAATCTTTCCGTGATTGTCAGAGTTCAATTTTGCCGAAAGAAATTTGTAAAAATAATTGTATTATGAGAAAAATAATTTTTGTTGCATTCCGAAGATGCAAACTCCAGCGTCATGTTTTTGGATATTCGTTCATTTAAAGTTATGACACGTTTAAAGTTATTAGAACGTTGGAAATTTGAAATATTGTGTAATTGTAGAATTTATCTACTTTTTTTTTAATCTCACGTACACCCAACTTCAATTAATCAAGATTGTATGTCTTTTCTGCATTTTTTTTCGTAGTCGCCAGGGATCTGATATGGGCGATCGATCATTGTTGCTGTCGATTCAAAATCGGGCTGGAGAATAGGTCAATTAGGTAGGAACGTCTGCCATTAGCCAGCGTTTACCTCTCACTTCCCTAATCATTTTATCTTCTCTTTGAACCATCCCTTAAAAATAATAATTACACAAACTTTTAAAAGAAGAAATTTGTTTTTTTTGGTATTCTCTTGTGTATATATTTGAGTAGTAGTAATACGAGTGCATTCGCGAGATGATGAGTACACGAGCGTTTTATCGTCCTCTTTTCAACCCCCTGGCAGTTGCAGCGTATTATTCGAATCGAAGAATACCGCTTCGTGGAGTTTCGCAGAAGTTCCTCCGAGAATAAATCGTTTTGAGGAAACTTCGTAAAAACGGCGGTTAAATAAATCTTCGTGAAGATGAAGTTGAAGATTGCACCGTTGTAACGAAACAGCGGAGATTTGTTATTTTGTTTTTAGTTTTTTTTTTTTTTTTTTTCAATTTAGCATGAAAATGTTACTGAAACGTTTCCGGGCAGGGCATCCACGAATTGACGAATCACGGTAAATACGAGTTGGCTGAAACTTACCTGGAAAGAGCAATGGTGGGGATGATGGGGATGGTGGAGCTGAGGGTGCGATATGTTGATCATGTCGTCGGATTCTGGATCCTCGCAACCGGATGATCTGGCCTCGTCGCTTTCCAGCTGACTTTTCTCGTCTTTCTTAAGCTCTGTTACTTCCTCAGCGTCACGATTCTCGACGTTCTCGTCCGTATTATCCGCCTCCTCGTAATCGCTGTTCTTTTTCTTCTTTCTCGTTTTCTGATCTAATTCCTTCGATAAACAAAGTCTCCGAAGCTTTAGCCATTTGTTTTAGCTTGAGGTGTTGTTAAATGAATATTGAAAAAATCGTCGAAATTCTTGAGAAGTTGACGAATTATAATTCTTCATGGAATAATAATACATTAAGTATTTTCGAAATGTTCACCGAAAAAATTACCAGTTATAAACGTAATCATTTGTTTCATGGTTGTGAAACGATTGGAACTAAAACATTGAAAATTCTGAATATACTGTGGCATCAAGATTCAGGATTGAGCACTTGGTTGAACGAAGTTTCAAATGAATTGATTGAATTTACGTGTTCGCTATATGAAATAGTGAAAGATGCATTTTAATGATGAATTAATCAGCGATTATTGGAAAACTTAATATATGTTGGGTTCTTGAATAATTATTATTAATTAAAAAATTATCCGAACGCATCGGCGTAAATGTATAGTCATTGATAAACGCTCAGTCCAGCATACGCCAATATTATCGAATTTGACTTATATTATTATTGAAATTGGAACATTAAGATTGCTAAGGGTTTATTATTAAATTTAATTATTTATTTATTTAATATTAAATCAGCTATTCGTACGGCTAAATACATACGACACGATCTAGCTTTGTAAATCCCTGATTCCAATTCGTAATGCTTTGCATTTTGATCTCATTAGCCCGATGCTACTAAAAACTGAAAGGGAGCGAAATAATGGAAAATCTTTTTAGGAAGCAATAACCGATTTTTCGTTTTCGGTCTTTTTCTCTGACCCTTTTTTAAATTTCTTATTTTCATCATCACCCAAAACTATATTTTGCAGATTTATGCTGTAGATCGCTAAATGAATATTTTAAAATATATTTCCATAATTCTCGAGACTCGAATGTGCCAAAAATATTTGGATAATGGAAAAAAAAATTGTTTTGAAAAAAAGAAATGAATTTATTATTAAAAATGACTCCTAAATAAATTAAGGGTTCAATGAATATGTGGCGCTATTGAAAAAAAAAACATTTCTTTTTACGAACCTCTGAACGTGACTCATCGAGGCCTACAAGCTGAAGGGCTTCCTCAAGATTGAAACCGTCGGGAAGTCCCAGAGAATCGTTACCGAGCAAACCTTCGACCTCGGTGCCACCTAGGAGACCATCGCTGAGTAAATCCGAGGTGAAGTCGTTCTCGAGATCCAGCGAGTCGTTGAGACCGAGAGAATCGTCGTTGAGGCCTACCAACGTGTGCTCGTTCAAGTCCAACGTTGACTCGCCGAGCAAAAGCTGGTGATCTTCGGTCTCGACGACGCCGGCGGTGCTGCCCGATCCACTTCCGCTTGGACTACCGGTACTTACGATGTACTCGCCTGCAAAGAATTCGGGACACCCGAAAATCGTTATAAAACTGACACGGTCCGGTTTGCTCATTTTTTTTTCTTTCCGTTTTTCAATTTTTTTAAATGTTCATTAATGCTATTAATTTTTGTTGATTAAAAAAAAAATATTTTTTATTATCAAATAACGAAATAAAATAAAATAAAATAATGAAATAAAAAATCATTTTTGAAGATCGTCCAATGTGATGAATTTAAAAAAGTGTATATTTCTTCGTTTTCACTATTAAACAAAACTTTTCTCGCGAATTGGAGTTACGAATGTTTAATAATATATCAAAAGATTATTATTTTTTATTACAAGTTGAGAAAAAATCAAACGAAAAAGGCATTTATAATGATTTATTTATTGTGTTATTACAGGGATCGAAATTTCAACATTTCATTTGGCGATTTCTACACTGACTATTTTTAATTGAATCTTGACGCTTCAATTGACTTTAAAGTTAAAATATATTGTAATCAACTCGTATCAACGTTGCATCAGCTAGGTTTTATCAATTGATGGTCAATTTTAATGCGCAATCAAGAACGTTATTTTCGTCGTTTCGTTTAGCTAAATAATTGGAACAATCGTATAAATTAATACGTAATTTTAAAAAAACGGGATTGTTCAATGTTTGAATTATCTACACACTTATTAAAATTACTTAAAGTAATTACTTTTTAATTACATTAGTTACTACTTAATATTATTTAAATTGTCATTTTAATTTTTTCAAACTGATTGTTTCATTCGACAATTAACATTAACGAATTCCTCATTTATGTATACCTCGATGTCAGGGCTAAATAGCAACGAACACCAGATCTAACGAAGTTCTTCGCTATTATAAAAAACGACCGATCAAGGTGCTCCGTCGATTCACGCCCGTAAATTCTATGTAAAACATGTAAAAAAACGTGATGTCCTAATAATTATGGTATATCGGAGCACGTGAATCGTAAAAAGTGGAGAAAAAAGTGGAATCAGCACGATGACAGGAACTTTGCGATTCGATGCACGCGCGGACATTGATACCACTGCACTCGTGACTTTTTATCGGTAAGACTTGATGCGCGCTGTCTTGTTTTTAATGCTCTTTTTTTTTTCGTCACGACACTTCGAGTATTATTTAAATTGTTCAACGAGTTTTTCTTTCGTCACGACACGCCAAGACGCACTGTTTAATTGGCACATCATTTTGCACTAGTTTTCATGACTTTCCGTTACTTTTTTTTCTCACTATTCGAAAGACTTCTTTTTTTCTCGAAAAATAATATTTATAGTATTTTTTTTTCGAATTGTCTTATTTTTTTAAATAGAAAACGGTAATTGGTATTAATTGGGGATTGTTTGAGGACTTAACATGTTCAGGATAAAAACGAACGAAAAAAACGCGTTTTCGATAAACCCAAAGAAATCCAAACAAACTGACGTTCGGAACCCTTCGTTCCTCGTGGCACTCGAAAAACTGCCGAGGCATAGGGAAAAATCTTTCAAGATGAAAAGAACTGAAGGGATCTCTATCAATGAGACTGTGTGTGTTTGAGAAACGAACAGAGAGAGAGAGAGAGAGAGAGAGAGAAAGAGAGAACGAGTGAGTGAGGAGATGTAACTAATTGACGGACAACAGAGGGGTTGTCGTTGAAGATCCACCTGCTGGTTGTATAGTGAACCCCTGATGTCTCCGCCCTCTGACCAATCGTTGAGTTTCGATCTGATCCCTACTCCAAAGCAGCTTTTTGTACGAGCACGCCCGACTCTGTGTACTGTGTGTACACTTGGTACTTTTGGAGCCAACATTTCTTTTTTATCAGCCGTCTCATGCGAGATGAATAAATTGTTGTGTTTGAAAATGATTGATCATTTTGTCGACTTTAAGAATTTTGTGTATGCATATAGTATGGATTCAGAAATCTATCGAGTTTGATCTATGAAATTATCATTTTTTGAGTTCTTTTTTCAAAGATATATTTTTTGTCGATTTGTTCGGCACTTTTTACTGATTGATTTTTTATATCTCTTGAAATTTTGTTTTTGTAATTGGTTTCCTCCTCACGGCTACTCGCTTTTACCGCTTTTACCTGTCTTCTTCCATTTCTCCCTATTCAGTTATTCCACCACATTTTTTCCCTAGTCTGCCATATTTCTTCCTTATTCTACCGTATCTTCTTTCCTGTTCAATACCACATCAGAATGCGACCCCCTTTGCGGCCACAGCCGGCTTACGTTACAGTATTCCGCATTTGCCAAGGGTATGGGGAAACTATGGAAAACCCGTACTGGTATAGACGACCCTGTATTCTTCTGATTTCTTGGTATACAGGGTTTTTGTTAAGGAATGTACAGCAAGGACTCGGAAAAATCGGTCTCCCACTCATTGGTCGATGCACCAACCAGAAGAGCACGGCTAAGCGGTCACCGATCAAAGTACCAGCCTCCCTCGACGCTGCTTAATCAAATCAATCATTGTTTATATTTTCAAAACGGCAGCGTTGAAAAATTCGATACGAAATTTTTTATAATTTTTTTCATCATTTTCATCAATCGTTGAAAAGAACATTTCATGGCGAAGAATCTTTTTCATGAATATTCTTTTTACTAATATGTTCCTTCCAACGATTGATGAAATTCGTTTTCCAAAAGATTTTAAAATAAAGAAAATCTATTAAAGAAATCATTTTCATGAATTTTCAAATTTAGTTGAATAATCACTTCGATATTTGATTTTTAAAAATTCAGTGAATATTACAAATGATTAGACAAAATTCATGAAATTCGCATTCAATGAAATTTTACTATTATTTATTAAAAATATTTTCATGAATGTTTTTTTCACAAAATATTCTCCACGAGTTGATGAATGTGTCTTTCAAAAAAATATAAATATTGATGTAGAAAACTTAGATCATGAATTTTTATTATACTAAAAATGATCCGGAAGTCATCGAATCATCTTCGATCTTCGTTGGAAAAATCAAACGACATAGCCGGTAAAAAAACCGGTGAAAAATATGTTTTTCGACAGGATGAGAAAAGAGGGATGAAACATTTCGTGATTTTGTTCGAAATGGTTGGGATTGAGACCTGGTTTCTTCATCGGCGAGCATCGGGATATTATTAGAGATAATAATCGCAAGAAATAATAATTCCCGGAGCGGTTGGTTCAGGTATAGAGAAGAGATCACCTGCGAGACGCGGGAGTTCGAACCAAAAAGAACCTCTACCTATATATATATATATAGGGGATGCTTTTCTTTCTGCGGCTGACTTTGAGTGCGGCTCGAGTCAGGCCGGTCGCACCTTTCGGATGCCTATTACATTAACGACGTGGTGCGTTGGCAGCCATTGTGCTGCCCAAATGCGCGTCCGCGCGAACGATAATGGCCGCTAGTAATTTGGAGGAACTCAAGCCACCCTCTTCTCCGTCCACCGTACCCGAAAAGGGGAAAAAGTGAACCCTCTTTTGAATCACCTATGATGGTCTCGCCGAACCTCAAGAATGTCCTTTATACAATCTTTTATTTAAATGGACTTTCCGCGAAACGAAAAAAGACATTTCTTCAACTTTTCGACTACTTGAGGCGCGTGAATTTTGCAAACATGAATCAAAAAGACGATACCGCATTTTATTTTAAAAAATATCGCCAACATTTTCCAATTTTCACGACCATATCAATCTAAAACGCAAAGGTATAAAATAATTTATTTGTTTAAAAAATAGGTTTGAAAAACGAGCTTTTTTTACCTGGAGTAAAAAGTGGGTAACAAGGTTTGTAGTAAATTATTCGTATGTGATTTGGTTAAAATAATTCTATTTATTAGTCGTTGTTAAAATAATAGTATTTAATAATGATTAATTATTGATAAAAGCTTGGCACGCCCAAAATTTAGAAATATAATCTTTTAATTCATATAAATCCGTTAACGCATAAACTGTTTATTATTTATTGTAAAATAACCTCACATTTCGTAAATAAAATTCTCGATTGGCCACCATTATTCATAAAACATTTTCTAACAAACCTTTATTTCATGATCTTAAATTGAACCCAACATGAAATCACAAAAGTATGAAAGAATACAACAACAAACATTTGTTAAGCTCGCTAAAACTCAAACAAACATCGTAAAAAAATCAACATCGCTTCCGGTATCCATTCTTCAGCTTCGAAACTGAAAATCGACAGATGGCCAAACTTCGCCCCCCTCGCCGTGTGTTCAAGACCGGAAGAAAAATTTTCCCCCCCCCCCCCCCCCCCCCGGCTCGTCACTTGGAAAAGCAGCGCAAAAAAGTATCACCCAGTCCAACTCCCTAGAGAACTACCCCCCTTTTTTGCTTTTTCATATCTGCAGCAAAGTCGAAAATTCCTTTATGAATGGAAAGAGAAAAAGAAGGAATTACAAAGTTGGCGGATCCTACTATAAGAAAATTTGCAACATCATGCGCAGGCCTCGAATACACGAATATTATTTCTTTCAATTCTTCACGGGCCCTTTGAAATCTATCACGGACTGGGAAAAGGCCACGCGAGTTTTCCAGGGTGCGGCATACGTTGCAACAGAGGGTTGAAGCTTTTATATATATATATACATATATATTTATGTTATATACTGACAGATCATTTTTCATATTTTTCAGCGTTCCGCAGGCAAGCGTGTTACACGCTGCGCAAGTCTACCTCCCTTAACGATCTTTGATAATAATTCCAACATTACTAGACAGATTTTTTTTTTTTCCGAAGGGACCATCGAAGTTTCTTCTTATTGATATACATGGTACATTTTCAAAGGTACACACGCCGAATACATACATACCGATTTATACCGATACGTGACTGTGGAATAAATAGCGGTCTAACAAACGAGACGTATATTTTTTTTTTCTTTCCATTTCGTGTATCCGATGGAGGAAAGAAGCTTGGGGCTTTTTTCTTCCTGGATTTCGCTGGCAATAAACCCGTCGGGTAAGACGTCATCGAGTATTGTCCCTCGAAACGAGTGACAAATATATCGGGGACAAATATATTGTTCCTCGAAGGGAATTCTGTGCACATTGTCAAGGGTGAGACCGGATTAAAGATGAGAGGTGTAGAGAGCACGATGGGAAATGATTTCGGTGACGTCTCATTTTGGTGGATGCTGTCCTATCCAATGAAGAGGAAGGTTTAATCGTCCAGCTTCGAAATAGGGGACTTTTGGTCAGATGTTGGATATTCGGGTGTTACCAGAGTGGTTGATGATTATCGTTGGTTCATCAGATTCTTTGGCGACCGGTTAATTTGGGATTTGTTACAGCCTCGTTATTGATTTTACGGTAGGACATGGGGACCGATATTGGCCGTTGATGGATAGTTTCTTGATTTGTGGGATTTTTCACTTTTTCTTTCTTTTTTTTTTTTGTAACAAACAGATCGATGCCAAATTTTGATAATGAACTTTGATAAACAAGATCGAAATCTTTCGGATATTATGGTGGATCGTTGTTTTTCGCCAAACCCAATGAGTGCTTTCATTGTTTCGAACAATGTCGACTTGAAGACCTCCCGTCGATCTTGAGGGAAAAATCTCCAGAAAAAAGCATTTCCTAATGCCACGTTGACAAGTTCTGTCAAGAAAGTATCGTTTTATACCGCTGGAATTCCTATGTATGCTCCTGTGGCTTCCTCACAAATAAAAAAGTACAAATGTGCTGCAGATGTTCTTTTACGTACTGTATCTTGATATTTTTTTGTATATTTTTGTTGTATAAACTTGGGGCAAACTATTAAGCTTTTATTACAGTTAAATGAAAGTTAAAAGTTACCCCTATTGAGTAAAAAATTTCCTTAATTGACGAAGAGTTTATAAAATAATAATGGAGATAGAAGTTTGCAACGTTGGGACGCAACAAAAATTATTCGTTTCGAATTTCTTGATTTTTAACAAAAATCTTTACGAAAAGCCCGTAAGAATTTATTGGGCCTAAATTATAAAACTAAAATACAAATCGGAGAAAAATATTTCATAAATTATGAAAAACAAGAAAGTAAAATAATGATAAACGAAATTTCGTTTTGGAATGATGCAACTCTTAAGGTGACAAAAATTTGATAAAAGCTACTGAAAATCGACATTACGTTCCGTCGAATCCAATATTAGCTTGATCGAAACGTACCTTTGTGGTCAACGAATTCCTAGATCTGCTAATCCAATATGCACGTTTTTTAAAATGTTTTGCTGTCTCTTCGTAGTTAGTCCAGATATCGTCACTGATTTACGAGATCATCACCGAGTCACTTGCATTTATGCATTCCCGTGTATGAATTTCCTTAATGATAAACATTGACGAACAATCGGCCATTTTCCACAATCGTTATCGTCTCTGCCGATCAGCCATTCTTCCACAATCGTACTGGACTCAATTGCACACTGATCCGGTCGATTTTCGTAATAATCAAAAAATGAGCCGAGGAGAAAAAATTTCGAGAATTGATCGATATCGATTGTTAGTTTTGATTAGGCTTTCAATGACGACGAAAAAAATCACAGCACTGTGTTTTTGGGAAGTAAATCGTAAAAGCCACGAAATGAGAGACTCCGTTGAAGTCGACTGATATACTATCTCGCTATTGCCATTGGCATGGCCCAACCAAGTTGTTAGGGGAACCCGGTAGGTTTACATGCCGTGAAAAAAAATAGAAAAAAAGGAAGAACAGGACCGAAGGAAAAAATCGACCAATCCCAACGTGGCTTGCCTCTTATTTCCAATATGGCTGCCAGACAATGCGCACAGGAGGATTGGACAGGTTGGAGGGGGAAGCCCTCACTACCCATAATACCATTCTCCCTGTATGGGCTCCCCACTGTGAATGATTCGAGGATAGAGAGAGAGAGAGAGAGAGAGAGAGAGAGGGGGGGGAGAGTATATATGTGTACGCATCCTTGTTGCGTCGGAGATCAGCGGTGCTTCACCCGGAACGTTTCCGACCTAGCCAGGGGTTGAATCAACCCCCTGATGGACCGTTTGGGCAGAGCCTATGGTTCTTATGGGCCAATAGCGGATCCCAAGCTTTCATATCGAGTCCAGTGAAAATGATTGGAAGGCATTGGCGTCTTCCAATAGCCACATTCCATTGGAGTTATGACTGTAAAACCCAAACAAATTCAAATACTCGATAGATTGTTTTAAAAAAATATAATTTGCGATCCCAAGGTGATCATTGACTGGATATCACGTTGATCATTCTGGTGACTTGATGATCGTTGCTACATTCAGGAGCAATCTTTGGGCAAAGATGCTTCAGCGTTGACCAAATACTTGTTAAATTATTTGCAAGAAGAATGATTAGGGATACTGTGTAGGTTAGATATTGCGCTGATCATTTTTCGGCTGGTTGCCAACCACTGAACTGAGATGCTCGAAGATACGATCTAAGTCCAGGTGAAAATGCCTTCTCTATTGATCCTTTTATTCCAACGTCGTCGCTTTCATTTTAACTCGATACGAAAGCCTTAGCTGTACAGCTTCTACAAGTCTAATCCTTGTATTGCCTATCAAGATCGACTGGGTAATCCATCCACAACGAAAGATGTGGCAAGGGAATCGGATATGGAAACAGGCTTGGATTTGAGGGTTCGATGTTTCCTAAAAGTAATTTATTACATTTTTTTCTTATACATTTGATTTTTTCGTTTCTGATCGAGATTTAAAAAATTATATTACAATTTACGTTGCATTCCAATGTTGAATATTTTAATATCATTGTTTGTACGTGTACATGAAAAAACGACGTCCTTCAAAACCTGATGGAGCGCCATACGCAGGTTGTTCGTCAGAACAATGTTCAAAGCGTCATTTGAGAGTTGATTGCAACAATGGATCTCATTGATAATAATAATTATACGGTGTAGCCATGGGAGGATCCTGCAGCGATCCAAAGAGGAAGAGCGACTGAGAAAAAAAAATGAAAAGGCAGGATTGCTGCATCAAAGAGGCAAAAGCGAAGTCTCCTCAGCTGGGGAACGCAGCTCAACGCAGTTACCATTGTTCTCCACTTCGCCTCTTCCTTTGTCCACGCCTGACAATATTCCCACTGTTTTTTTTTTTTTATTAAACTACGGCCCATCGGAGTGTCTGGTTTGAAACCCCCTCTTGTTCGGCCACCAGCATAGAGGAGAAGTGCATCGCTCCACCCTCTGATATCAAACGGAGGATCCGCTGCGTTGAACAATATATAACGAGAGAACGAGAAGAGACTTTACCATCCACGGCAACTGGATGTGCCATTTTGTGAATATAAACTGTGCAAAATAATCAATCAGAACGATTATTTTTATACATTTTAAAAGTATATTCATTCACTCAAAATGATTTTTGTCAATATCTATCCTAGCTTCCGTAAAAAAAATACAAAAGTTGTTCAAAAACGTTTAAAACAGTATTTCGTACATTGGAAGAACATATATTCAATAATCCATTGCAAATGAACTTTTGGATTTAACAACTGTACAAAAACAATTAAAAAATTATTGTTACATATAAAAGTATATTCATTAAAACAAACAAAAATAATCATCTGTACTGAGTATCGTGAAAAAAAATGAGAAAAAAGTCGTTTTTCAAGAGCCTTCAAAATGGATGGATACCCGAACGATATATTCGTCTACCTGGCAGATAATTCAAAAAGAAAGCCGAAAACGATCACCCACGTATTTCAGAGCCTCTTTGCTTCGATTTTCCACGAGCACTGATTTATTAACCAATAAGTGCAACTCACGCAGTGCCCCATCGTGATGACGGTATCGGTGCCTGTGTACATACAGATATCCACTTATACGTTTACCATCACGCTTGTGTGAAACTACAGACAAAAGTGATTCAGGATAACGCAACAATGTTTCATTCTCAATCCTTCAGAGCCGCATTTGTTGGGCTCTGATTGTCCGTAACCCGTGCGCGTGTTCTTAGCACACACGTTCGTAAGTAATAGTTGGTGCGTGAACTTGTACTTTTCTCACATTGTCCTGGATCCCGTCCCATCATCTATTCCATAGCGAACTTCACCCAAGCGCCCTTCATGAATATGAACGGACCTTGATGTATGCGGATGTCAGCCAATGCGGTCGTCGTCGCTCAGCCTCTTCTATCATTTCTTTTTTTTTTTCATCTCCCCTTATCCACAAGTTTCCTGAACTAGATTTTCTGGGCAGGATACAAATTCATCTTCAGGATTCGACAGATCCGATATAGAGAAGTTAGTAACTTTTCCTGAACGTAACAACCCAAACAAACCCAAATGTGAACGCGAAGTCATGAAGTTTCGTTGGCAGAATATGACGGGCAGTGATGATTAAAAGACTATGTTTTGGTGGAAGACAATACGATGGATGCATGATTCAGGGATGGTGGGGAATTATTTTTCTTGAAGCGTTTCAGTTTTATGGGGTTTTCTTTATTCGTGATCGTTGATTGAGTTTTTTCCTGGTAGTTTGGAACCGTGATAATCTTGCTTATTACAGCCCATTTTATATGTGCAGCTCTGCTGGTAGTTTCTTGCAGGGTAATGAGCTTTTACATTGCCAAAGAAGAATAGTTTCGTATTCTTCTTTGGCATGTGAAAGACAATTTTTCAGTCGATTTTAAACCTTCTCATGATCTTTTTTTTTCTCTTTATGATCTGAACTCGTTACATCTGTCGATTGTTCAGAGTCGCGTTGATTTTCCTGTTGATCGATAATTTGTTCCTGTCACTCAAAAATCGTATGTGAATGAAGCGAAGTCGTTGTAGGCATTTCGAAATTACTGTGTATCCGAGGTTTCCAAAGTTCCTTCATTGAAACGTGGGTGACGATGAAACGATGAAAATGGCTGATTGTCAAGGTCGTTCGTAGTCCCTTCGTCATGGGGCCTTGCATACATTTATATATGTACATATATACTTTTTTTCGAGGAGTGCTTGCCGGGATAAAAAATGACGGTCAAAAAACGGTCGAACGAAAAGTTGGCGAAGGGCTGTTTCACAACCGATCTCTGAGCTTTGTTGATTGTGCCTGTGGCACACATACGAGTCACTGTCGGATGACTTTGCTGCTGGTCAACCGTGAGTTGCTACGCGATGTTATGACGTTACTGGAGCGTTTACTTGCCATTTTTCCAATAAGCATCAAAAGACCGTCACCGGAAGTAGTGGGCGACTTTTGCCGGAAATTCATATATTTTCCAAACGCAGAAGAGGAGTTGGTAAAAGAAGACCAGTCGGTGAATTGGGTTTTTGAATAACCAATATGGGTTTCGATATCACTGTCATTACTCGAATGACTTATTTTGGCCACAATTATCAACAGGATCACCAACGTTCAATATCTCTTTGATCGGGGATCGTGGAAATCGTATTTCCAGTGGTATTAAAATTGATTCGTGCCAACTGATAAACAACTGATAAAAAACAGCACGGCTCAACGCAGAACTTCAGAGTTCCCTGATAATTCGGCTGCTTTGGTTTCGTTGGTTCCGCAAGTTGTAGTGATTCATCCAATATCATTCTTTCTCTTCGAGACTTTATACACTCGTCATGCTTTCTGGACCTACTACCCATCTCGTCTGATCACCGAATATTTTCTACATCTTCGAAGGATGTTTCCTTTTCGCCATTATTGATGGTTTACACGCAAAGCGACTAGGAGTAGAACAATTCTTGGCATCAGTTGTGGCATGATGAGCAATTATGATGGGCCATCAAGTGTCAAGAGGAACCATTCTTAGTGGTTATTCTCACAGTGATCATGCTCTTAAGAATTTATTTCGAATTCTGGAGGTTACTAATTGGTGGCAAACAATCAACCAGACGTGTCAAATAGTCAGCTTTTGTTCAGCTGGAATAAAAATGAATTCTTATAATCGCTGATTGGTTCTTTCATTCCATCTGGTAACCATTTCGATTTCAGATGAATCTTTATTCTATCTTCCATCTTAATTTCAGATGAACGGTCTTTATTCCATCTGGATTCCATCCGGAATCAATGAAAACCTCAAATCGAGAATTTCGAATCAATCGGAATATCGGATGGTAAGTCTTGTGTGTATCAACAAAATCCATCGGTTTCAAGGCATATTTCTCTTTCTTGATAAAAATAACAATGCAAGGGCGTGTCTTGTTTTTCAAAACGTCACAACGCAGGGGTTTACTTTGATCAGCCAATAGTGACGGTTAACTGTTATTGCTTTTTCGTTTTCATGATTCGAAAGGATTTAGGCTCTTGAGAAAAAACAAAAGAGGAGGAGATTGGAACAGAGAGAAGGTGGAGGATGTGAAATGATTGTACGATGGGATTCAGCTCGAACAGTCCACTCGTGAGAAATTCTCAAGTGTATGCGTGTGTGTTTTGAACTGGGGTCTCTTGAATCCAACTGCCACAAAAGAACATCCTTCAATGCTTTATCTTTTTTTGCCTTTTTCTCTCTAATTCTAACTCTTCCGCCATTGACACATTCGAGAAAAAAGAATGTTGAAAGCCGGGCTCTGGAAGCCTTTTGGAGGAAACAGGAGGACGAGAATGGACATCTCGTTATCCTTGGGCGTTGGTTCTCAGGATCGAAAGAACTACCGGAGTTAGAGATGAAAAAAAAAAATGTCTCGTCTTGACGCAATAATGACAGGTTGTGCACAGGTACATATGAATGTTCAAAGAACAAGATGGACAGCGAGAGAGGGAGTCAGACTCGAAAAAGGAATGCTGCAATGGTCCTTGAGATGACGGGGTTCCGACCTCGAGCAACTGCAGTCCGATACACATCTATCCTAAATCAACAAGATTCACGCCAGACAGGAGCCAAAAATCCGGCCCTCACTCTCTTTTTCTTCGTTGTCTTTTTGCCACCCTCACTTTCCCTCCTCTCTTTTCTACCTTCGATCATCCCTATTTTCAACGAATATTATGTTTGGCTTTGCATTTCTCGGGCCCCAGGCTTTCGAAGGACAAGTGGTAGTTTGCCTAAGGATTACCTACAGAGCTAAGCCCTCGTTGCGATCAAACGTCATACACGGCCCGGCGTCGTTGCTTGATGAGAGACTATTCTTGAGGAAAAAATGGGAAATAGTCAGAGCGGTGACTGGATCGAAAGTCATCATAACCATACCGTTAACTTTCGCACCACACGTGTTTCGGTTTGTTTACGTTTATATGGATTTGTGTGGGATGAAATTAGTTTATATTGGTTCATCTGGATTCGATTGGGTTTGTTTGGGTTTGTTCGTTTTTGTCCAGATTTTATTAGTTTTTTTCTCGGTTTGTTTGCATTTGTCTGGAATAGTATGGATGCCTTTGGGTCCATTCACGTTTTAGGTTTTTTTTTGGGTCGTTAAAAGTTCATTTCGGATGGGTCAAGCACACCTATCTTCGTTTGGGTCAAGAATTTTTTGCAGATTTGCAGATGCGGGAAATATGTAAAAATTCGACTACGCAAGCAACAAAAAAAAAAAAACTACACATTTGTCGTTTCGCCGTAATACCGCAAATTGGGGATCGTTGAACCGACAAATTCTTTGAAGGTGTGGAAATCCTTTGGAGCATGAATCCTCAGCGATCTTAGAAGTCCGATACAAGCCGAAGGCAATAAGGAATCATTGTGTCGGAGGTAGCGAAGAATCATCCTCGCATATGCCGACTCGTATGATTTTTCATCGTTATATATGATTCGAAAGCAAAGAGACAGATGGAGAAGAGTCCTCGTCATCCCCACGGATCTTCAATTGCCACCTCTTCGGAAGCATAATGCGACTTTTATGTTAATGTTTTAATCCAACGTCGAGATTCGCCGATGGAATTGAAACGTTGCGCCGACGATGGCGCGCGAATGATGAAGAGGCTGGAAGGAAAGGAAGAACTTCGTTCCATTCGTCGTGTATAGGAACTTATAGTGACTACACGCCAGGATGAGCAAGGATCTCTACGTGGCACACTTGGACGAGGCATTTGGTGCACCTTTGTAAAGGACAATATGACCGAGTACTATAACTTCCAGAACTACCGCTATGCATAATTTATATGTTTGTACTGGGTGATATATATATATACACACACACACACACACACACACACACACACACACACACACACACACACACACATAAATTATCCGTGTATTCAGACAAAAAAGTATAAATATTACGAAAACTATCAAACTATCATTGCATGAGTGGCATCGTGGCAACGAAATTTATTTTTTCCTTTATTTACTTCCTCATAAAAATGTCAAAACAAACGAATACGATATTACTATTAATTACATAACAGAATTACTAGAAGTCAATTTTTGACAGTTATTCTCCACATTCGAAATCTAGATTTTTAATCGAGACTAAAAAATTATTAAGGACTTTCCTTCAATATTTTTCTGAACGAAATACATTAATTTGAAAAGAATAATTTTTATTCAATTCCAACGTATCAAATTTCTATCTCATTTCAGTGGGCTAGTATTTGGTTTTTTCTGGAATTGCGATTTCAATCAATTATCCCAAAATCAAATATTACATAATATTGGATTTTGGGACACCCGGTATATTCAACGAAGGATGAACTTTATGTTTCGATGTTTCCTCGTATGGGAGATTAATGATGGTATCAATTAAAATACCGTAGAGAAAAAGCCGTATCTCATGGAGAACTTACGTGCGCCATAACACGATGACTTTACTTCGTCATCCCAGCAAAGACGTCTCTACGAGAGCATCTTCATATGGAACCCAAACAATGCACTATAATAATACGAAACATCTTATGGGATGCCACCACGAGGCAAGTTCCAGCAATTATTATTAATATCCATTCAATTATCATGACAATTCTAGGGAAAACTGTGATCAAGCTGTATTGCGCCAGAAAGTAATTATGGAAACGCTGATGTCGGCAAACCCAAACAAAATTGGCGTTCATTATTTTTGTTTATTAATTAGTATTCATTGGAATAAATCGCGATTCGTTTTATTTGTACGAAATGCAAAAATTTCTCCATCCGGATACGTTCACGTTCCAATGGAATTGAGGAGTCTGAAAAAATGGATTCGAAGTTCGCATCGTTGCGATCCAATGAAAATTCTTTTCTCATTTTTTCATATCCACAGTTCCATTATTTTGCGTAATATTTTTCTTCACACTTGCATTATAAATTATCGCAACGAAAATTTCGAATAATTATTGAAGTATCTTACTTGCAATTACGGTGAAAAAAAGAATAGAGAAATTGAACAATAATTATTTTCGGTGCGTTGCAACGTTAGGAACTTCAATCTCATCTGAAGAATGGATTAGGAAATGTGAGAAGAAGTATGGTTTACCTTGAAAACTGCAATCAAGCGAAGAAAAAAAAGTAAATTTATTATCTCTGCCCACAAATGTGGGGTACCAGCATTTCTCGTATCGTAGGAATAACGATGTCATCACTGTGTTAATGATCGCTAAGAGATTCTCTTTTTCGCTTCTATCATCCCGGAAGTAGGAAAAGCGTTCCGAAAACGAGATCACAACGAGGTTGCTTTCATTCCCGAGTCATAGAGGTCGAGCAATACGGAAATCCGGGATCGATCGACCAGCCATCAACCTTGGTATAGTCGATACACGCGAGGAGCATCAAAGCTGAGAATAATCATTCCTTCGACTTCCTGTACACCCCTGAGGGCTAGGCCAGAACTTTGAGCGAATCGAAAAAAGAATGCGAAGTATATTGGGGTTTTTGGTTGAACCAACCCCATAGAAATCATCAACCCCCCATAGGATAGTTTTGGCTGGTTCTCCCACTGGAGTTTCGGATGTTGGTGCGTGGCGTGCAACGAGCCACGATATGAGTAATGGTGCGTGCCTTCCTACCCCAAATGGAAGACAAGAGGGAGCAGAAGAGGGGCAGGGGGTGGGCTTTCAAGTCGCAAGTCATCCCTCCGAGTATTACGAAAGAACGCGAAGGGATAGATATATATGCAGCTGCCCCCAGGAAAGTCGAGGAGGAGGCTAGCAACCCCCGTGGGGTTTCTGACTCGCGACGACTCCGGGAAGGGCACGAAACATGGCGGCGAAACACGCGCGCTTCCCAAATATTGATTCTCCGGAGGGATACGCGAGAAGGAAACGATTCGAAACGCCCCGAATGAAAAATAAAGGCCTACGAGGAAATTCGTTTACGTGATCCACATTATAAATAATCGAGGAAAGGTTTTCTCGGGGATTTTCCTTCCCTGGGAAATTTTCCTGGTCCATTAAGCTGCGACACTTGGAGTAAGATTTACGAGAATTTTTCGAATGTGAAAAAAAATTGCGGTTAAGTTTTAAATTTGAAAAATTCAGGACAAATCTTCCATTTGAAGAATATATGAGAGTGCTTTGAATTTTTATTTACATTTTTCGGGTATATGGGCTGGGAGAATACGAATAAGTGTTGGATTTGAAATATGGGTTTTAAAATTGACTGACTCAATTTTTTCTATATTAATATTTTTTGGCGAAAGTGGGAAATGGTTTTTTTTTACCGACTGAGAAATGAAACTTTCGTGGAGTGTTCACTATATGGCCTGCGACACTGTTATGTAAATATTTACGAAGAAAAACTCCGAAATTGTATTAGCGGATTTTTAAATTCGCTTATTTTTTGTTTCCTTTGTGTCAATTTTTGTGTGGGTGAAAGTACGAAATGGATTGTGAAAATGATAAATAAACTTAGCAAATTTATAAATTGGCAAATATTTGTCTCGATGTAAATGTTTTAACCGTCACGCATTTACGTTATGACAAATCTGTAGGAATTTTATAGTTGATTATAAACAAATTAATGAATTTTACTGAAAAATCTGTATTTTGGTTGCCAACCTCTTTTTCCTACCTCTATATTTTGAAAACCAATTTTTTTTTCCAAACCAAAATGGCGTCTGGTCGTTCGTTCGGAGCCACTCTCCCCCCCCCTATTTCTCTCGCTTTTTCGCTACGCCTGTTTTCCCGGGTTTCGAGAGCCAGAGGATATTTCATAATTATATATTTTCCGTAAGCCTCCTCGTATCGCGCCACCGCTTTTTGGGGCAACAGTAGCCCTCCGTGGGGCTGTGACCAATCGAAGCGGAAATTAATAGAACGCAGCCACGTAAGTGCGTCGAGTGCGTAGGGGCACCGCGAAAGCCTGCGTTTGTTGCATCGTATTCTACCTACCTTCTACGTTTGAACAACTTTCCAAACCCTTGTTCCGTATAAAAATAAAATCATCAATCTTACATAAAGACTTATTAAAAAAAATTAATTTATGGTAATTAACAGCCAGCGAAGCGGGCAAGTTTTGCTAATTTATTATACAAATATTTTATGGAGGAAGAGAAAAAGTTTATCTTGTGAAAAAAAAGATTTAGGAATTGTTACTCATCCAAAGTATAATTATTTAAATAAATTATATAAAAGCTACAATATTATTATCATGCAACGAATAATTTATAGATCGAGATTTTTTAATTTAATTTTTGACGCTTTTTTTTTTAAATGAATCCCCAATTTTACTAGAAATTCCGTAAAAAAAAAAAGATTGAAGTTAGTATTTCACCGTAATGCAACGACATTTTATCTCCCATTCTTTGAGTTCCTAATTTTTAGTAATTTATGATATATTTGTTTGCCGATTCGAATTCTAGATTTTTAAACGAGACTCAAAAAGTTGTTAAAGACTTTATCGTAATGAACATATTAAATATAAAATCTAGAGATTAAAAAAAAAATTACTTCGCATGTCAACGTTACAAATTTGAATTCTCAAAATTAAATCTCAAGTTGAAGTTTGTAACTTTCTTGTTATAAGTATCATTCAAAATTAATATATTGTAGATTCGGACTATAGTTCGCGAAACGAAAACAAATAAAAAAATATGCATTATTATCGTGGAATATTAATCAACATTTTCATTTTCCGACGACCACGTATTTACCACCACTAGCCAATGGCAAATAACCCATTTTCACAATCCTAATAATTCCAATCACAATTATCCCTAAGACTTTCGATAACTCTTGAGTCGCGAACAAATGTTTGGCTTGACAAGTTACGACTCGATGAGGACACGTATCCCGCCAAAATAATGATTTGGCGCAAATAAAAAAGTCTCTCGATAAACGTGTATAAACTCATGATTTGATTAAAAACAGAGATTAAGTCGTGTCGAGAAGCATTTATTAATGACAAATAAAAGTTTTTTTTTATTCGTTCTTACGTATAAGATTTTTTTTTAGAAACCATGAACGACTTTTTTTCACCGCGAAGAAGGGAAAGGAGCGGGCTGTGAAGAAGAAAAAATAATCGAAGAGAGCGAGAGACGATGAAGGCGTTTTCAGATGTGCGTTTACGTGTGCAGATCGAAAATGTGTCGACGCGTATTGCACACACACGTACGCGAGGGTTGTGTTGGCCTACGGGCATTCTTAAGACTCGAATGATCCATTAATCAAGACCCCATACAATGAGAGCTGAGCTCTAGACTCCTGGGGCCGCGGATTCGATCGATCGTTGAGACGAGATTGCCACGCAACGAGAATATATATATATATATATATATATATATATACAGCATTGATCAAAAGTATTAAGCACTCTATAATTTTTCTATCCGGACAAAAAATGTAATATCTCAACGAAAAAAAACGTCAACGAATTTACGAAACGGCGTTTTGAAGAGGACAAAGCCACCTTCAATTTATTATTATTTGTGCGATTTTTGTTAGCAGGACATACATGATTTTTATACATGATTTTTGAAGGACACTCTTTGCTTTAATCTTTTTATTTTTCAAATTCTTGCAACTTTCTTTCGCCGAACTATTTAGTTTTCTCTTGAGAAAAAAGAGGTTGGTTTTCGAAACCCTGCATTGTGACCAAAATATTAGTAAGTTCCAAATTATAAGGCTTAGAATTTTTTTTCGAAGAAGTAAACGTTTGGATTTTATTATTAGTGAATCCGTACATTTTTTAAACACCTTTTTCCGAAATTTCCTTGTATACATATTTGTCATCGAAAATCCATTAAAAATAGCGTTACGATAAAATATTGGAAAAAGTAAATCTACACATAGTTTTGGGACTCCGAAATAACAAAATACATATTTTTCCTTCTTTCATGGATCATTGGGTGCTGTTAGTACAACCTTTCAATTTTTGTTTCATCAAAAGAATTTTCAAATTACAATATAAAATGTAATGAGGTATTAGGAGAAGGATTTTATATTTTTTTCTTTTTTCATGGCTCATTGGGTACCGTTTTTCAGTAAAACCCTTCAATTTTTGTTTCATCACGAGAATGTCAAAATAAAAATATAAAATGTAATGAATTATTAGGAGGAAGGTATAAGACGCGAGAGAATGTTAGAGTGGAGCAAAAAATGTTTGGGTTTGTTTGGGTTACGAAAATTTAGGGGTTGGATGTAACGGCTCGTCGAAGCACTGAAATGTCATCACGGATGACAATTTTCGAGGGCCACACGTTTGCGTGGATGAGGATTAATTAAATATCCGCATGAAAAAAAAAAAGAAAAACTATACGTATGTGGATTGCATGTAAATGAGGAAATGGAAACGATACGAATGTGAAGTAATTCGTATATAGCTGAAGGTGTACATAGGTGAAGAAATGAAATGGAGGGACGAAAAGGGCCGGGCTGATGGCCGGAGAAACGCGAGTCCCTCGATACGAAGGGAACCATATGCTCGCTCAGATGAGGGCGTTTCTCAAGCCACTCCCCGACCTTAAAACCTCTCTCGTTGTATCTCGACGATGGGGAAAGGTTGGGAGGGAGGACCGAAGAGAGAGAAGAAGAGAAATCTAGAGAAAGAGAGAAAGAGAGAGAGAGAGAGAGAGAGAGAGAGAGAGAGAGAGAGAGAGAGAGAGAGAGAGAGAGAGAGAGAGAGAGAGAGAGAGAGAGAGCTGCAAAGATCATAGTTCTTTTCACTCCGTACAGAATTCTATATAAAGATTTATGACAAATTTGCAAAATACAATTTCGTAATAAACCCAAACAAAGATCAGATCAGTGGATTCTAACGATGTAAACTTAAAACAATATTTTGTTTTTGTGACGTTCGTCAGTGTTGATGTAATTTTCGTTGATGGTGCTGTTGCTATATTTATCAGTCATACAATGATAGTAACGGTGGTATTATTCATTTTTATAATGGATTATATTGAATTTTTTATTTATCTTTATTTTTATATCATCAAATTTTTTAATTATAGGAAATAAATGAATAAATAAAATGAATAACTAAAATAAATAAGTAAATGATATATTTAAAAAATGTAATTACTTATTACTTTATTATAAATTTGTTATTTTAGTTTAATAATTTTATATTGAATTATATATAACATGGTATTTTTAATTTTTATAATTGATAGAATTTATTGCTCCGATCGGTGTTATCGTTATCTACTATTTTTTTAAATGACAAGTATGCCTTACGAGAATCATTTTCCGACCCAATGAATCATGGAACAATAAACAAGATTAAACAAGATTTAATTAAACAAATATGATCTTTCGTAATGCATTCATGCGTCGATAGGTCGATTTTATCGAATCGATATACATGATCGTGGTCCAATATTACATTAATCAGTAAAGCATAAAAGCGCGGTCGATTGCACCAGCGAATGTTATGGAAAACATGGGCGGACGTGGAACGGTTCGTATCGAAGTCCCGGGTGAAACGTGTTCTAGGAGTTTGCAACGCGGTTATTGGGGTTGGCAACTTGTAGTTTTATGCTAATTGGACGGCTATCTGGTGATTACGAGAGGGCGGGGGAGGGGGAGGCGGGCGGGCAGTTAGGCTCGTAAGTGTTTTACAAAGCGCGTCGTACAACGCGAAAGCCGTTTCGAAATACGGTTCCTCACAAATTGGCTCGTTGATTCGACACGGTTCCCGAACAACTAAGTGAAAACGTACATCCGAGAGAGAGCTACATAACCTCTAGCGGTAACTAGGGCGGAGTAATCAATAAATATCATACGATGTACCGTGGCGAATAAAGAATATGATGAAAACAATATCATTTTACGACACGAATGATTTAATGAATTTTGTTGAAAGTTCATTGGTATGATTGAATGAAGGAGGTACTCACCGGTTTCCAGGTCAACCGTGTACGATAATCCGGCCCATGGGTCTTTTTCTTTGGCGTTCTCTTTGGCCTCAGCATCCTCCTGCAATTTCGTTGAACTTCGTGGATAAAAAGAAAGCGAGTACTCTCAGTGAGAATGTGCTCGAAGCTTGCGTCATTGCCACGCGACAAAATTTATTTTATTTTTCAATTTATAGTTTTTCTTATTTTTTTTTTTTTATTTTCTTTTCATCCTTATTTTCAATCATTTATGAAATTCTTTTTTGTAGTTTCGAATTGTAAATTTCTTGTAGTTTTTAGGTGAGATACCAGAAATTATACAGGAATATGCAACTCGATATTTTTAGAAAGGAAAATCCGACAATTCGTTAATTTTTTGTTTCTCATTCTCTTTATTTTGTGTTGTTAATTTCTTCATTTTTAATTTTTCTTTTGTTTGATTGTGATTTTTAATTCTTGTACTTCTTTATTAGCGGTTATTTGTTCATTTTTTCAATCCAGGTTCGAATTCTGGATTTTTGTAGTTGAGACTCAAAAAATGATTAAGGGGTTTTTGTAACGATTTTTTTCGCAAAGAAAATCCGAAAGTTCATAGGTTTCTGAATACCCTCGATTCCTATTTTCACATTTCTTAGATTCACATTTTACAGTTTTCAGTTTCTTTTTTTCTTCCTTCATTTTTCAATCTTCCACTTGTTCACAGTAATTGGTGATTTTTTGTCCAGTCGAATTTTGGATTCCTAATTCAGACTTAAAGATTTACCAAGAGATTTGAGCATCGTTTTTTGTGAAAACAGAAATCCAGAAATACTGAAACAAATATTTTCGTTGTATACCAACGACGCAAAAAAAAAAAAAATAATAATAGTTCCTACCCTACTCTCTTGAATAACCCTTTCAATCCAACATTGGAGAAGGGAGAATTGTCGCAATTAGTAGAATCGATATTGGCGAACGTAGCCTTGACGTCATGACGAATGCGGAGATTTTCATTCAATACGTGAAGATGTCATACGTATACATATCCATACATACGTAGACGGATGTATTATCATATAAAGACGTCAGAATCAAGACACGAAACTTTTTTTTTTCCGAGACGAGTATACAAAAAGGGTCTTAAGGGGCGGATGAATATAGCTCCAACGTTGGGGCCATAGGTCATTCTTCCGTTGTAGCGTCAACAAAGGTGGTTTTACCATACAACATCACGCACATCTTACGAGCACAGCGCCATTCTGGATTCTCCTTATTCCCCGCCTCCTCCCCTCCTCTCTCTCGATCGTCCTCTCACCCTCACGTCTCTGTATGATACAGTGAAATGAGTTTAATGAAAACAGCATTGTACCTCGTCCATTAATCATATAGACGAAGGTTCGCTGATAACGCATGTGGCCAACCACGAAGCTCTGCTTCTTTTCACTCCCCTTTTTACATATACAGGGTGTTTAAAAAAAAACAAAAAAAAAAAAACAACAAAAAAAAATAACGATAATATTAGAGGGCAGGATGATATACAGGCCAGCTCATGATGATACAAAATAAAATGGAATGCAAGTTTGGTAAAAATGATAAGCTGAATAACCTTCATGATCCATAATAACCTACGATATGGATTTATGTAAAAAATATAATGATCCAAAGTAACTTTCAAGTCAGTAAAAAATTATCAAAAATAAACCAATCCCAGTAAGAAATGATCAATAATAATTCGAAAAAATATAATGATCCAAAATAACCTCGAAGATCGAGAATTTATAATCCAAAATAACCTGTAATATGACCCCGGTAAAAGTCTTACAGTTTTCGAAATTTCGCACGTTACTTGAACTCGTAAAATGAAAATTTCGATATTTTTTCTAAATGGATATATATATATATATATATATATATATATATTTGTTAATATATTTCCACTTCCTCATTTTAAGTAATTTATGGAAGATTTTTTTCCATATTCAAATTCATTATTTCTAATCGAGACACGAAAAATGATTAAAGAGTTTTCGTAACAATTTTTCCGAGAAAAAAAGACACAAATTTGAAAAGTATAATTTTCGTTGTATTGCAACGTTGCAAATCTTATTTTACTGATATCATATTCGGTTATTGTTATTATGATAAGCTGGCTTGACGGAATTTGCAATATTATCGTTGGTTTTTGGGACACCGTTTATATATATGTCTATATGTTGTACTATCTATCGAAACGAGCACGAGTTTTGCTTTCTGAACGATTAACCAATGGGCCCTTGCATACGATGGATTTGAAGCAGTAATGCTGGATACACGTTTATGATTTATGATCAAAGAGAAACGAAAATAAAGCCGAAAGAATATTAGAAGCTCCTGAGAGATTATTTTCGAGAAAATTATTGATGCAAGTTGATGCGAGTATTTGAGAGAGAGAGAGAGAGAGATAGAGAGAGAGAGGGAAAGAGAACCAAGTAATGGCGGCTTCTCAGAGACATTTTTTTCCCATTTCTTTCCCTTGTCGTGATGCGACAATGGACGTCCTGTCATCGCATTCTCCGCATTGCGTACCTGCATCACTGCTGGCGCAGCTCTCAATTAGGGTCCCCAGCATGTGGGGGTCCTCACGAAGGACGGACTCATCGACCAGTCGTACGTGAGGATGTCCGATTTACTTGAATATATACCATGAATGTTTAAAACGTACGGATTCTCGGCACCATTTTGAATATTTGATTTCCCGATCCGCGATGAAACCCAAACAAACCCAAACATACCCAAAAGTGTGAGCAATCAAAAAATTGATGAAAATGATTAATCTTGCACTATCGGGAATTTTCTACGTTAAGTTTTACATACGAGCGTGGATTTTTCGATATTTGATCTCTAAACAAACCCAAACATATGAGAAACCAAATAATCAATCGGAAAAATAAAATTTGTGGGATTACAAATTTCGTACCATCTTAAAACAAACCCAAACAAACCACGTGTACAACTAAAAGATAAGCCTGATTAATAAATCAAGAATTTTCCACGTGATATCTTGAATTATTTGATTTTGCGCTTTTTTATCTCAAGACAAATCCAAACATATGGAAAACAAAAAAAAAACAAATCAGAATAATAAATCTTGAAAAATTGCGAATTTTCCATCCGTCATTTAACACTGTTCAAATTATTGTTTTTTTTTTTAAATCTCCGGCCAAATCGAAACAAACCCCAACCGAAGTAAATAGTAGTTAAGGACGAAGCTGCCAAGAAAGTTTGGGAATAATCAGAGAGTGCAAACAGAAAAATTTTTCAACGAATGGCGCCATCTTGCCGTAGAAAAAAAAAGTAAATAAAAAATATTCGTATTACGTGAGTGAAGCGAAAAGAAATGGGTTTGGGTGAGTCAAAAGAGTGGGAGAGAGATGAGAGCGTTTTCAATTTCCACAGAAGAGCATTAATAGCTTCCTTCCACCACATGTGGATGATTTTATGTGGACGTATATTTAGGCACGAATACGAAAGCGAGATGGGTAGGGCGGCGTAACTCCAACCTCATTCGGGCCGTCTCTTTGCCCGGCGCTATCTCTCTTTGGCCAACCGGAGCCTTTCCCGCTGAAACTCACTCTCCCAGGATTCGTATATATTATCCAGCATCCGTAGGATCGAGAGGCCAGCACGTTTCTTGCGCGGCCCTTTCGCCGATGGTTTCGCCCCTCGATTTTTCGTTTTCTCCCTCCCTTAGTTTCCCCCCACCCCTCAATAGAGGGGGTTTCATCCCCGTGGAGGATAAAACTGGTCCACCCCATAGGAAGAGAACCCTGGAGCATGCTACATTCATCATCCGATCTCTTTTTCTTCCTCACTGTACTTTTCTCATTCCCTCCCTTCTCTCTTTCCCACTCCCTCGATTTTTTCGGTTGTCTTCAAATCCCCCATTTTTTGCGCTTTGGTGTGCGAGCACGAAGCCATCTTTCTTTTGCTTTTTTTAGGGATTTTATACACGTCAATTCAAAGAGATAAGGATAGGTTTTCGGTTTTTTATGAAATACACTGCTTTTGGATTTTTATTTTTATTATTTTCAGCTCTATGGTGTTCGATTCAAGTTCACAATACAATAAGTTCGAAATCATTTAAACTGAATAAATAATTAAATAAAATATTATAGAAATTTAAAAAATGGAAAAACCACCTTCTTAGATGGTACATGATACAACTTATTAAAAAGAATTTATGGAATAATAAAAAAAATTAAATAAAAATCAATTTTTGTTACATTCGAAATAAAGTAATAAATAAAAGGGAGGAGGGGGAGTTAATTAAACGGAAAATAATAGAAAGAATTGACGTCGGAGACACGTAAAAAAATACCATAGAGTATAACTTTTGGATTTTTATTCTTATTACTTTCAGCTCAATGGAGTTCGAAATAATTTAAACTGAATAAATAATTGAATATAATAATTATTAAATATTATTTTGTAATTATTATAATATTTATAATAATTAGAAATAATGTAATAAATAATTAAATAAAATATTATAGAAATTTAAAAAATGGAAAAACCACCTTCTTAGATGGTACATGATACAACTTGTTAAAAAATATTTATGGAATAATACAAAACAATTAAATAAAAATCAACTTTCGTTACACTCCAAATAAAGTAATAAATAAAAGAGGGGAGGGGGGTTCAACTGAAAGGAAAAAAATAGGAAGAATTGGCATCGGAGACACGTAAAAAAATACCACAGAGCATAGAAGCATCCAGAGGGATGAGATCGGGGATTGAAGACGTGGGAAGGATATCGACGATGCTATTCGAGAGGGTAGTCTTTTCTCTCATCTCCCTGTCTTTTCCCTTTTTACCCTCGACCATTGAATAAAGAAAACGAAAGAAGACGAGAGAAAAATAAAACTGAAGAAAAGGAGATGAACGCCTTTGGGAAAGAACGACGCAGAGTCATCGTCGGATGGCTCGAACGATACGAGATCGATGCTCAAAGGGAGTAACGACTCGTCGACATCTTGGATATTGCTTCGAGTCTTTCAATCCTTGATGGTACGTCCATTTGTGTCTTCAAAATACCAGATAACGTGGAATAAGTATAAAACGAATTGAAAGGTGATTGTGAAGACGTGTGACTTTGGGAATTGTTCTGATGTATCGATAACAAATTTACTTCGTTTAGTTGATAAGGAATACGTAAAACAATCTCCAAAAAATATTATTAAAAACTGTTTTTATATTCCAACGGGGTATATCTGATAGGAATACTTATAAGGTATCGATATAAATGCTCGGACGAGTTCCACTGTACGGGCATTAGTTGGAATGTTTCGCTATATTAGCAATATGCGTGAAAAGTAACGAAATTAATAAATAATAATAATAATAATAATAATAAATAACTATAAAAATATGTCCAAACGTTGGGACACGAAAGAGTTCGAACACAGGAACAAAACAATAAATTGCTGTCCGAAAACTGGTACAATTTGCTATTATTCAACATTTTAATATATAAAATAGAAAATATTAAACTTTCCGGAGTTTAATGAATGCGTTTTGAAAACTGAAATTTTCGAGCTTGATGGTAGTTACGGTAACTGCTTTTAAAACCGATCTTAAAGATCGGTTTTAAAAACAGTTGAAGAATTTATTATCCATTTAAAATATTATTCATTTAAAATGAATAATAAATTCTTCAACTTCGACAAATCTGAACCGTCTGAGCATCGGTACCCTTACCTTAGTTCTGATAAATATAAACAAATAATATAAAATAATCGTTGTCCTCCAACGATGCAAACTTGAAACGTTAAAAAAGAAAAAATGAAAATATGGGTACTTTATATAAAAATCAATATCTATTTTATTTTTCAAGAAATATGGCTGAACATTTAACAGGATCTACTGATACGGAACAATGAAAAAAAAAAAAATAGTCTGCCACGTTCTCTCCTGTTTACTCTGAGGTATTAAAATATTAAAGAACATAATTTAATATTAATATATAATTCAATAAAATATTAAAGAATATTAAAAAATGGAAAAGAATGCGCCGTTGTTTCGGAACCCACAGTACCGTAGGATTATTCGGGTTCAGTCGGAATGGATCCAAACAAACTCAAACACACCTGGGGTAATTAGAGATCAGCCATCATCAATTGGATTGGCCAACCAGAGAAGTTTCGATCGATTGTTTCTCGAACTGTGTCCTCACAGATACGAAATGATCCTTGAAACATATTGACTGATCCCGGACTCAGATTGGCTTTTGCCGCACCGCTATGTGTACACGTTAAGAATGACGAGAGCACATTCGTGCCAGGGGATTTCATGATTGAGAGAGAGAGATATGTACATACGTGAGTACACATACACGTCGCGATGAGATAAGCACCCCAAAGAAGAGGGTCCGATTGACCACGATCTTTACTTTCGGATCGCGGTGCAAACCATACAGTCACGTGGTATTCGTTTATGGATGTGAAATGACCACACCTACGTGGACTTCCTGTCGATATCGGTTGATCAACGAATGGCATCGTCCGCTTGATCTCTCCGATCAAACGTCCAAGTGATAATACAGCACTGCATCGAACGCTTGATAACTACCTATCCATCGTGTCCACAAATTTGAGCTTGCTTTTTTGTACGGAAACTGTTTTTATTGTAGGGTAGAATTAACATAATTTTATATTTTTATTTATATTATTGTAGTTTCTTTTTTAATTACGCTGAGCATAATTGTTTTAAATTACATCAAGCAATTAAAAGAGCAGAGATGGTTGCATTTTTTTGAAGCTCAAAATAATTAATTAGAATCTTGTAACATTTTTTTGAACACTATGCACCGTGCTGTAATAAGAGATTGCGGGAAGAATTTTTTTTTCTCGGTATTTTGAAGAAAAATACGTTATACAATTGAAGCAATATTTGCAAGCAATGATCGGACGAAAAAGAAGTGGAAGGGTTGAGAAAAATGATTATCGGTTGCTTTCCAACGACGTAAACTTTAACACCACGTGTATGTTGAAATTGTACAAAATTCCAATGTTTATTTCGTCTTCTATATTTTCCCTTTCCCCTGATTTGTAAAATGATTGGAACAGGCAAAAACTATAAATTGTTTAAATAGTTACGTTAAAATATGTTCGAAAGAATTCTTCACGAATGATTAAAAATAAGGAACAAAAGGAACAAGAAAAGGAATAACGTCGTAAACTTCAACGACATAAACTTCCAACTAGTGTCAAAGTTTAGAGCCAGTGAGCAAAGGCAATAAATGTTACCTCGTTTTTCGTAGCATTGATGGCTTTCAGAGCTTTGAGTTTTTCGAGGTCATCAGCGGATTCTCCCTCGGAGGTTGAAGCTGACGTCGATTTTGTTGGGGTTTGCTCAACCAGGGTGAAACCCAGGTCCACGTCTTGCTTCCACAGTACTTCGATCAGGTCCATGTCCTACAGCACAAAGTTCACAGAATTCCGGTTTGAAATAAAAATTTGACGAGATCAATGAAAAGTGCTTTGGACCATAGAAAGTTCAGGAAGGAAAGGTGATTTTAATTGAAAGGAGGACGAGCACTATGAGTCTTTCATGATTTTCTGGGTCTTTGACGTAGATAGGCAATGTGTTTTCATAAGTAAGGGGGGCAGAGAGTACAAGAGTGCATGATTAACGACGACCGGATATATCGATGTGCAACAAAAATATATCGATATGTAGGCATCGTGCTATGTTTACGAGTGAGTGTGCACATGTACACACACGAGTTAAGCTACGTACGAAAGAGAGAGAGAGACAAAATTCGATCAAAGAAACGTTTCACAGAGGGCTGAAGAGAAAGAAGGCCTGCGACATGGTCGTGACATAGCACAAAATGGCGCGCAGCTGCAGCTACGTTCTCCGTATACGAACCATTAATTGACTCAATTTCTCGAAGTTCTCGTGGATTCAGGCTTGTTAACCAATCTACGAATTTTCATCGCCAATTTGATAGGTGGTAAAGGGTGGTATTGGGTTCAACGTTTCGGGAGAGGACGTACAATTCCCGAAGATTGGCATGACGGAAACTTCTCGTCAGCACTCTTTGTTAAACTTTCGCTTCGGGGATATTGAGAATTTTTCTTAATTGAGGTATCAAATAAGAAAAATCGTACATCATTTAAAAATCGTCGAAATTCTTGGAAATTCGAGGAATGACGGTTCTCGATAGAATAGTACAACAGGGATTAAATTAGAATTTTGTAAAAAATAATTTTATATTACATATATGATGTTTTTTAAAATTAGAATTTTATTAAATTTATTAAATAAATTTAATGTGATGTGATTTAGGAATAAATATTAGCTGTAGTAAAAAGAAATCCATTATTTTCTGAAGTCAACAAACTACAAAACTATCAACAAATAGGACGGACCAAATTATAATTAATAAAAAAATCGTCAAAATTCTTGGGAATTCGAGGAATGATGATTCTTGATAGAATAATACTACAGGAAATAATTAACAATTTTTTAGTAAATCATTTTAGAATACATGTACGATGTTTATTTTTCAAAATAATAATTTTATTATCTATTAAATAAATTTGATGCGACGTCAATATTTAGGAATAAATATTAGGTGTAGTAAAAAGAAATCCATTATGTTCTGGAGTCAACCAATTACAAAACTGTGAAGACATAAGATGGACCATGGAAGAAATATGGTGGAACAGTTCTCTGGAAATAAGGCAAGGCATACAAGAGGTGTCAGGGGACAGGTAAAAGCGCTAACAAGCGTGTACCGCGGGGAAAAAATCAATTTTTAAAAATATATGTTTATAGAAGCATCTACCCGGGATCTGCGAATTCTACATAGGCTGATGGTTAATTTTTCGTTTTAATGCGAATCGTCGATGCAGAAAACGGATTTTGAAAATTCGTGAGTTAACGTTAATCTTCTACGTGTCCTTAAAGCGGGTATTTGAAAATCGGACGATCAGACTGATGTTCCCGTTATTTCTGAACCTTGGTAGGATGGAAAAGTTGCTTATCATCTAAGTAGCGAGATTTCTACACATCTGGATCAGGCATCTGCCGAGATTGCGAGTACTACGGATCTTTCGTCGTTGCGGGGCTTTGGATCCGAACCGGGCTCGCGACAATGATCGCAATGACGGACAGACGGACGATTTCACTTCGGGAGAAATTTTGCCGGTGTACATACGTCAGGTGAGTCGTTACGCCGTTCCAACAAGATTTCTCGATCAACCCGGTAATAGACTCGATTTTTCGCTGGTTAATAAGAACCGGAAGTAGCCACCTAAGTCTACCACTCTTCACAGACGTGCATCGTTGGATTGATGCTCACTAGTTTTCTAACGACCTTACTTGTGCAACATCCTTTATCTACGACTCTGGCGCATTTCTTACGACCGTTAAAGGTGGCATTTGCATCGAGCTAAATTTTTTCAAAGATTATGCAATCACGGTAGATATACAGGGTGATCGATAATTCGCCCTACTTCTTGAAAGTGGTTGTTTCTTCTAGACGTTGATTTAATTAAAGTAAGCAATACTATCTGGGGGTCAATATTTTGAGTTTACTGAGTTATAATGGTTTTCTTTATTTTTCAGATTTTTTTAGGCTTATCAAAAACGGATAATGAAAAAAAATACTCCACTCAGAATAATCCATTAACCCATTTGCATCCAAGCTCGGGTTATTCAGTTGAAAATCGCGGATTAATCCGCCCTTGGGTGCAAATCGGTTCATACTTTTTTAAAAGCTGACGAATGAATTTTGACGTTTAAAAAAAATTGTATATCTGGTACTCGCATAATCTCAAAAATACATCTGTCTTCAGAAAAATGTATTCAATTATTAAAACTTCATTAGTTAGTTAAGGGTAAATTTATAAAAACATAATTAAATGTTATTATTATTTTTAAATTTATTAATCTTTAATTAAGATTAAAAAGAAAATCTGATGACAATTCTGAACGTTTCTAAAATAATTACAAAATCATCATAACTGTGTAACTACTCAATTTGGGCCTCTAGTCGATGGGACAAAAATTGAGTTCCTGTTGAATCCTTTAGGACTTCTTTCGAGGAATAGTTCGAATTACCGGTCACTCTGCATATATGTTTATAACTTCAATAAGGTCCATTAAAAATCAATCACACGAACGTACGTAATTATAAGAGACTGATGTTTTGTTACAACAAAATAATTTTTATTTGCGAAATATGCGGATGAGTTTTGAGTCATTTTGCCCTCATTACTTTCCTACGTTTATGCGATAAGAGTGCAAAAAAACAGGTTCAATTATAAATTCCTATTTTATATTAACAGCTATAAAGATTGATTATTTTTAATCCATGGACTAATAAAAATATATTTATTGAAAAAAAAGTAGACTGTTTATTAAAATACAATACATTTACAATTAATAATATGATATAATATCACGTCTGACCGTTGTGATCATACACGTTAAATGTAGGATGGGTGGCCGTCGTAACAATTAAATTGCGTTGAAAGTACTTCCACGAGATCTTCGATAATTCGATAGCTTCAGAACTCGGCACAATGCAAATGGCATCTCGTGTAGGTGTTTCACCAAAGATTCGTCGATCAGCCGCCATATTGTTCTCAGCGGGATACACTCGCGCCGCGCCCACAAAATATCCACGGGGTTTCCTGATTCTTTCTATACGATCGAAGTTGTACGGGTTTGCGAGGACGGAGGTATCGCTGGTGATTCCAACTTCAGCGATTGATAGTTAACAATGACTGGTCCGTTTTCCAACGAGGAAAAATCCACCGAGTTTTTTACACAATTATCACAAATTCTGAAACATTGTTTTGATCGATACCTCTTCTGGTTGCGTTGTCTTTCCTACCAAGTGGATTTACTGATGAAAAAGATTTTGGAAAATGTTAAAGTTCAAGTTGGTGGGGAGGGGGTTTGACGAGAAAGGAAGCAAGTTGATCCCTACAAATTGCCATTGCGGTAATCTCGTTAAAACGATGTACCGTTTCCTCCTGCCTCTTTTTTTCCTTCTTTTGGTTTGAAAGGGACGAAAGGCTTTCACCGAAAAAAAAGGGATTTGGTAGAAATATAGATGGGGGAGCTAGGCCAACTCATAATACACCCACAAGTGTTGAAATTCACCGCGGTTGCTCTCCTGCTGTTGATGGAGCTTGAAGCTTCGATGTATATGGAAAGTGGTCGAATACGTTTGGCATCTGACTTGGATGAAACTAAAACGAGGGAATAACCCATGCAGGATGTTCATAAGTGACCTTTGATTGGCCGACGTTCGACACTGAGCTTACCAATATAGGGACCCTAGGCTCGATCAAGCCGCGGATGATAACTGTGATTCGATTGTAACAACTGCCGTATCTATACCGGTAATGACAGATAAAACATTTTCATCGGCTAAATTTTAATGTGAAAGGGCTCATTTCTCGTCAGTAATTGTCTGGGGCGACCGTTGGAGCGATGTTGGTAAAACCATTATCTGCATGAGTTTTACGCTATAGGTTTTGAAGATCATGGCTGTAGCAATGTTTACGATCGATTGGTGAAGCAGTGTGTAAATGTCGAAACTCGAAATCACAAGTGATTTTTTTAACAGTAGTTTCAAGTTTCCCGGCTTATCGATTGATTGCGAAAATGTCCGTATCGTATCGTTTTTTCACCAACGTATTCTAAAAATTACGATGTCAAATAGGGTCTCGTCAATGTCTAATGGCTCTGAAAAATGACGCAATGTTCTTCATCACTGCCTGCAATTCTCGATTTCATTTGCAAATCTAGATTAATTTATTCATCTGTCGAGCTAGATTAATTTTTCATCTGACAAGCCGGATTAATTTATTAATCCGCCAAGCTACGTTAATTTATTGATCTTCCAAGCTTGATAACTCTTATCACTATATTTAATATCATATATTCGTTATTTCAGAAAGTCAGTTGGAAAATAATTCTGGCAAGAAGTCGAAAACTATGGGCGCCTTTGGGTGTCATATCATAGAGAATATTGATGGAGGCCCGTATGGCTCGTAAAGTAATGAGAACCTGCAAGGAGACGAAAAATGCAACAGGCAACAACCCCATGAGTAGACGAGCGTGACGTTTGCCTGACGTTTCGCAAAAGTCTCGGCGTTACGACCATAAATTACTTACCGTAATTCTTGGGCTTTGTAGCCGTGAATACGAGAGATTCGTGGACGTCTCTCTCGAGAGAGAGAAAGAGACGAGAAAGCGTTTTTGCGGTGAACCACACCATTGAGAGTTGTAAAACAGCGTGCTCGACCGCTAATGGGTCCCCCGTGGGTTACGCCCATATCGGCCCCCGGGTCTTCCTTCGGTGAGGTAAAAGTACCTTTTTCTCATTCCCGGGGTTGGAGAACGAGGAAAGTCCTTTTACCGACGGTCCCAAGACACCCGTCGATGTTTGGGTATTTTCTTATCTGAATATCAAAAAGCGCATCGCCGTCTTGTCCTTTTTGAAGTCACACCTGTGTGGGGTACCTGTTCTCTCGCGTAAAACGTTCCAGTCTTCCAAGCCTTGATATTTGCGTTGAATTACGTTCGAGGCAAATCAAATCGTCGTAAGCAATTACAGCGATTTTTGATAAATAATGGTTCAGTCTAGGGCCCATCAAAGATATTCTATTGACCTTTCCTGATCAGTATGGGAGTAGACGAAGCGGCATACAACTTTAGTGCCAAATAGAAGACCTTATTTCTTTCCTCTTTGCATTCTTTTATTTCTGTTGCCATTTGATTTTTGACGCAACAATGTTCGTCCGACTGGTGGATTTCGTGCAGCAAAACTTGATAACGGACTTGGTCGATTCGACCCAGTGCGTCAACCACGTTATTGAAAATAAGTATAAAAACAAATGAAAATTAATTATTTTCTTGCCCTTGCACGTATCATCGAATCCTTTGGATTCCCATACCTACTTCCTCATTTTCATCCAATAGGTCGCTTTTGATTCCTAATCTAAAGCGTCGCCTACACTGGATTCCAACAAGATTTCCTCAGTGGACTCCGATTTACTGATTCGTATCTCAGTTCGACATCCCCAACTTCGCGTAGAATCTGAAACGATTGTTTATTCGAAACTCCACCTTGATTTTTAAAAATCCAAACGCATAGCTACCAGATAGAAGAAAACTAATATTTAAAAAACTTTATTTTTAAATGCATTTACATTAAAAACGAACGTATATATTGAAATAAATCTTATTTTAACCCGACGCGTGACCACTATATTTCCAAGTCTTTCCACTGGGTCTTTTAAGCAGCAGTCGGATTTCCAGAGTTATCTAAGCTGCAAAAAAAATTTGAACTATCTGCTGCATGCAGCAGATAGTTCCATGCAGCAGATATGACTATGGTCCAGCAGTTACCAAACTCAAACGTTTAAAACCTTTCTTAATAAAAAATGAACAAAATAAAAATGACAAGATATAAATTTTAGTTTCAAATGTTGACTGTTTCTTTAAAGACTCAGTATACACAAGCCTGGTTAAAAACAGTAGACATTTTTTTCAATCTATATTTTCTCCTTCATTTCAGGCCCTCCAGATTAATTCCTTTTCCCCCTCCCCAAACCGAATCATCCCATCACCGTTCATGTTCCTTGCGTTCTTGCGAGCCACAAAGCACATTAATTTCCTCGTTTTAATTAGTGCGAGAGGTACTGGTATGCACAGAGCAATGGCGGTTGTTGGACCCCATCGACGTGTCGCTAGTTTATATATATATATATATATATATATATGTTCGAGTTTGTGGGTATTCGTGTATGTGTAGGTATCTTTATATGAATACACGCGCATCGTTGAAGGAGGGGGGGAATAGCATGAACGAAGGCGGCAGCGTGGCGGCGAAGAGGCCAGAGGGGAATTTGATTAATGATGCTGTGCGGGATCGGGAATGAGAAGACGCGTAGAAGGATGGCGGGATGGTGCGGGGGCGAGGGGAGAGGAGGGTGGTGGTGGTGGTTGAGCGAGGGAGATAGAGATAGAGGGAGGAGCGTATCTTAAGGGGACAGCGAGTATAAGGGTCCTTTTTTCTCTCTTTCGTTTTGCCCCAGAGGAGGAGAGCTCGCTCTGTGCGTCAGCGCGCCGACAGAAAACCCATTTTCGTAACTGCTCTACGAAAAATCTATACATTTTTTTGTTGTTGATACACATGGACCTTCGGGTGTGTCTGTGTGCTCGAAGAGAACTCGCGTTGAGGAGAGCGAAACGAATCACCTGGTACGGTTGTAACATTCAATAATGTTTTTGAATAAAATTTCGAATGTTTCGTATCGAACATGAGTGGTCTCGGCGAGAGGATGAGTTCACGCTTGAGGATTTTCCAGGCCGCGGGAAGTCCTTGATGAAAACGTTTTTTTTTTTAATTATTATTATTTTTCTTTTTTTTTTTTGCGTTTCGAGTTGGAACGCTGGGTTAAATAGAATTTTATATACGCTGGTGAGATCTAGACTGTAGATAATTTGCGGAAAAAAAGAAAGGGTGGAAGATGAAAAACGATTAACGAGGGATATGTGAAAAGCTGGGGTAAAAAGTAATGAACGCGATCTTCGATAACGATTACTTCCGTTATTGCCAATATTTAAAATTCACTTGGGGAAATTTGAAGGCCTGTTGTTTTTTTTACCGCGATATGAATGATCCAGTAGATATTGAAATTGATGAGGAAAAATGCGTTTGAAAAATCATCTGAGTCGGTTATATAGTTTGGATTTTTGTTTGAAATGTATTTAAAAAATATCCGAACAAACGACATTCAAGTTTGTTTGGGTTTGTTCGAGATACAACGGATACATAAAAAATAATGACAATTATTGAATTCTTTGATCAAGACTTGCGTTCAAGAAATAGTGGATTACGAAAAAGAAACAAATGATTAAAAACATGTCTGGCATCTGCTGCAAATTGGTGATTATTGATGTACGCGGCGGTGATTTGCGTGCGCGTCTTCACAATCCGATGTTGCTGGAACTGTACCAGATCTTCGTGGGAATAAGTTCTATAGTGAGAGGAGGAAGGCAGACAGCGTGACAAAGAGGAACGAGTAGGAGAGACATAAGCTCCTGAGATGTAACTAGGATGAATTATATATATAAATATACAGGGTGATCAAACGTGAAAATGAGCTTGAAGTTTGCATCGATGCAGCGTAACGAAATTTCTTTTCTCAATTTTGAATTACTGTTGTTTTTTAAATAATTTATGATAATAATTTCTTTTCCCGATTCCAATGATGGATTTCAAAAACAAAATCCGAAATTTCGTTAATTTTTTTATTTTTTATTTCCTCTCTGTTTCGTCCTTTGGTTACATTTTTTCCTTACTCATTTTCAGTCATTTATATATATTTTTTTTGTTTAAGTTCGAAATCTAGATTTACCGCTGAGACTAAAAAAATTATATAGTGATGTTCGCAATGATTTTTTCAGAAATAAAATTCGGAATTTTAGTTATTTTTTAATTATTTGATTTCTTATTTTTCAATTTTTCAGTATCTCAGTTTTAATACTTTTGTTTTGTCACTTCCCTAATTTTACCAATTTACAAAACATTTTCTTCCAGATTAGAATTGTAGATTTTCGATTTAGACTCAAAAAATGTTTAAGGAGTTTTTGTAACGACTTCGGTGACCAATATTTCGAGAAAATTGGAAAGAATAATTTTCGTTGCATTCCAGCATTTCGAGCTTCAATCTCATCAAAGGTAAGATTTAATTGACTTATATCGAGGGGATTCGAACGACACCTCTGTATTTCTGCCAACTTAAATATTTGTTCAATTACTTCAATTTTTCAAAGTATTGCTGCAAACTTCAAGATTGTTGTACTCTCGTACAACAATCTTGAACTTTTGACTAAATGTCAGTAATATTCTACAAGGTTTAGGTGAACCGTAATTTGAACAGTGATATTTAACACTACATCAATTATTTGCCAAATAAAAATATCCATAAACATCCGTCGAGAGAAGAAAAACAATGGAATAAATTATTATAAAAATTCGATCTTTTAAACTATAATACTAAAAGTCGCTGAGCATAGAGAATAATTTGGATACCACTTATCAATACAAAGCACCTAAATTTAAATTTTGGAGGTCACTTTTCCGGTCACCCTGTATATATGTGTGGTTATCGATGCAGCATGTACGAGAAACGCAATTCACCGAGTAATCACAAGGGAACGGGCATCGATCACGTCACGGTCTTCCTCTCGGTGTCAAAATATTTCCTTCTCTCACACGCTCGATTCCTGTGCGACGTGTGTCGCGTTATAAACAACGCGGAAGCCAACAAGATTTTTCCCCGATTGTGCGTTTCGATGTGCTCGTTACACAGCTTGGCAAATATGTGAGTGTGCGAGATCGCGAATAGCATATAGCAACGAGGTGTTCCGTATTCCCTTGAGATTACCACCAGAGAAAGCGAAAAAGAAAATACCGACAAAAATGGAGCCACGAGGGAATACCTAGGAACACTTTGGGTATACACGTCGTTACGATTATTGTTCGCTTGTTTTTTTTTACCATTGCATTTCCGGGTCGGGTATAGTCGGTAAAATAGTGTGACATTGAAGATTCGAAGATTCGAAAAAGAAAACATTTATGAACTGCTTATTTTTTACTTGTGATTAATTTTTAAAACAGATTTTAATAAATTTGCATTATTAAAAATAATTTACGTATTTATTTTTATAGTAAATTTATTTATCACGATAGATATGTAAATTATTGTCAATATCTTTTTATTTATTTTTTAGATTTATTAGTTGGTACTTATTTATTTGATTTAAAAAAATACTTATTACTTTTGAAGATGAAGTTTCATGTATTTTGTGTGTTTCAAATAGATTTCTTTGGGTAAATGATTTTATAATATGGTTTTTTTTAAATAGAAACATGGATTTCTAAACGAATTTCGTTTTTTTTTTCAATTTCTTAAATTTTACTTTACTTTTATCTTTAAATATTTTTATTGATTTTATTTAGCCTTTTTTTACGAATATTCAGGAGTTTCATGGCTGGGGATAATTCCTTGTCATTTGTACTCTCAACAATGGGTTTTATAGGCTTAAGGTTGTAAAAGCTATTGTAAAATAAAGGGTAAAAATTAATTGAAGGTAAATTGCTAGTGAAAAAAAATTCCAAACAATCGTACAAACAATTAAATATTCATGGGGCATATGTATCATAAAAATTATTTTATTGCGAAGCAAACTTCGTAATAATTTTAATACAAAATTATGGTTAAAATTACTTTTCGTACAGACTCGAAGATCGGACGTGAAAAATAAAGGACGTCCTCCTCCGACTCGTATAACAATGGTATTTCTCGATGTTGAAAATTTTTATACGAGAACACGCCTCAGATTTTTAAAACTTGTTTTCATCTTACTCATGGACGATAATCGAAGGACCGTGACGCTTTTTCATTGGACGCCACAGGCACCTGCCTTCTGAGGTATTGGAAATGCGGTGCCGTCTATTCGAGAGACGTGACACAATGCGAGAGTGAGGAAGAGCCACGAATACGAATGTACGAAAAGAAAGAGAAAGAAAGGGTAGGGATGAGAGAGAGAGAGAGAGAGAGAGAGAGAAATAGGTATGGGACATGAGAGGGGCAGAAAAAAAAGAAGGGATTGAAGGGAAAAGATCCCGGATGACAAATGGAGAAGCGGCATCCTTTTACAAATTTCCGTATCGTACAGGTGTACTTGTACCAATCGCCCTTATCTCTCTTGGCAAATTCATCCGAATAAGCTGCCTCCAATCGAAATACAAGTGTTCACAAAAAAGAAGAAATATCTTGAGCAATTTTAAGATATTTCTTACAATATATATATTATAATTTCTTTCTTAAGATCATTTTTTATTAAATAAAAGATTTAATTAAAATTAAATTAAAATTAAATTGAAAATTCAATAAAAAAATTTAATTTAATTACATTTTAAGATAATATTAATTTTTAAGATAATTATAATTCCTCAAATTTACAAAAATATTGACGTTTCTTTTTAATATCCATACAGTACAATTACTGTATGGATATTAGAAAGAACCTTCAATATTTTTGAAAATTTTATAAATTATTATTCTTGATAAAATAAATAATAGATTAATTATTTTCGCTTTTTCGAAAACACATAGAACTAAATCGCCACGAATTCTGAAAACATCCCGTCATCAAGGTTTAGGATCGAGCGATTGATTAGGTTAAGTTTAAAATAAAAATACGATGTCCCAGTCAATTTATAAAGTAGTGAAATATTTATTTGAAACATTAATTCTTTATTAATCAATTGAAAACTCAATATATATATATATATATATATATATTGAGTTTTTGAGTATTTATCGTAATGATTAGATTACTCGAACATGTTAATTGAATTTAAAAATTGAGATTTTATTGTTGGTCTATTGGAACACACGTAAATTCACTGACAGAAACGTAGTCAAGCATCTGCCAATTATCATTGAATTTAACTTCAATTATTGGTGAAAGTGGAAGATTGAGATATACAAATATTAATTTATTATTAAATTAGCTATGTGTAAAGCTCGATATTTAAGACACTATCTAGACTTGGAAATTCAGTATTAAAGATTCACTTGGAAATTCACTTCACAAATTGTCGAAGCCTGTTTTTTCATAGACGTTTTGTTTTTTAAGCAGAGTAACACCTTGAAAATCTATATCTATAAAAGACAAATTTTCAGACAATCTTCAGAATGGCCTGACGAATGATTCTGTAAAGTTTGGTAGCGATTTAATCAAGATTGTTTTTTTTTAGTTTATTTTTTTTAATTTTCCATGACACTTTTGCTACATTTCTACTATTGTTTTTATAACATAATTTCATTTATATGATTAATGTGATTAATTTATCTATTTCCTATCTGTCTTCACCAGCAAGAGAAAAAAGAGGAAGAAAATGAAATCGATGAACAAAAAAAATGTCAATTGCTATGGTTTCATTCCCAGAGTTATCATTCTTAATTTATTGTTTTATATTAACTTTATTGTAGATAAAATTTGAAAATAAAATAATAATTCTTGGATGAAGAATTATTGAAAAAAGATTTAATTTATGTAAATTTACGCCCAGCGAAGAGGGCGTGTTTGCTCGTTATCCGAATAAAAAAAAAACATCATTCGAAAAGAAACAAACGAAAAAGATCGACGGATGAAACCTTCGGTATAGAACTTATTTATTTTTTTTTCATTATCAGCTATCATTTTACACACACACGTACGAGCTTTTTAACGATCGGATGTAGTTCATTATCACTGTTCACTTTGATTGGATGCGGGATTCAAGATCGAAGATAATCATTAATACTAATCGATAATTGTGCGAGTGGAGACACTTCGGCAACAATTTTATTAGTGTTTTTAGAAGCGACGGCTGCGCCATAGGATTTCCAGTTGAGATCGACGCTGTACTTTTAGCAGCTTCATAAGTATATTATTTCAATAATTGAATAGAAAATTGTTTCAATAATATCATTGCAAATAATGTCAATAGTATAATTGCTAATTATTTTCTTGGTATAATAAAAAATTATTTCAATTATTTATCGTGTTCGTACTATTAAGCGATTCACTAACGAAATATTCGTTATACTACGTATTACCCACATTTTACAATCCATTTAATCGAATGGTGTTTCGAATTTCGAAAATCGAATTTCCACATTTTTCAATCCATTTAATCGAAACGCGTCTCGAATTTCGAAAATCGAATTTCCACATTTTTCAATCCATTCATTCGAAACGTGTTTCGAATCTCGAAAATCGAATTTCTCCGATACATCGTTTTCGAAAATCGAAAAAGAGTCGATTATATTTTGAGGATGATCTATCGGTATTAGGATTGCGATTTTTTCGCCTGGAATAGCCCGTGGCGATTTATGACTCAATAATGCATCGGTGCAGTTTCACTGGACAACTCTCGCTTCATTAGCTCGCCGTTGTCCACGTTCCATAATTATTATTCCTCCGTTGAGTGATGTTTATATAAATAAAAATAAAAAAATTAAAAACAAAAAAAATCAGGCAATCAGGAAATTGTTACGACGTATTATTTTTTTATTTCTTTCTTTTTCATTCGTTTGGGTATATAAGTAGGCAGAGGCCGCGAAGCGTCATACCCATATACCGTATATTCCAATGAGAAATAAATTTCTCGTTACGCCGCGGTTCCTCAGACTTTCGACTCTCGCCGCGCGACAACCTTCCTTCCTTCCATCCTTTCCTACACGCTTCATCATCTTTTTTCTCCCTTTTCCTATTTTTCTCCGCGGAACGTTAATGCGCGGCGTCTTCTTTTCCCGTACGTATCGGATCATTAGTCACAAGAGGGCTACGCTTCTCACTCTCTTTTCCCTGCTTTCTCTCCGGTACCACGAGATCCGAGGAGACAGGCGAAACTTCGTCTTTCCGCTTCGTATATGTACGCGTATTGGGGGGTAGATGGAGCCAGAGCTCTGGGTGGTCTATATGCATATATCTATACAAACAGTATGCTGTATATAAAGCCTATATATAAATGCAGCCTTCGTCAAAAAATATTTCTATTTCGACAAAAAATCGAATTTCAAAAAGCGAAAAAAATGCAAAAATGAAATTTTGAAAACCCGGGAATGTGCGAGTCGGACTCGCCCACCGAGAGTTCCATATTTGTATGTACATGATACAAATAGTTCAGAAATATCCAGTTTCGCAGTTTTTTCCGAATTTTTTAAAAGATTCTGTTACAAATTTATAGTTTTAAGATTTTTCCCTATACTTGTTGTGAAACACGTTATTACTTGCCAAATTTCGTAGTTCTAGGTCGACGCAAAATATCCTATAAATTTTGATTTCCTTGGGAGTAGAAATATATTATTTTTTTTACTGCGGTATAAACAGCCGTATCTTCTTTTTACGTAAACTTAGAAGTTTGATATTTTCAGAGCTCCAAAGGATTGCTTACCTGAGTGTATGGTTTTAATTTTAACTCGATATCTCCACGCATTCCCGAGATAAAGGGTCTTGACAAACAGATGGACGAACAACAAAGTGATCCTATAAGGATTCCGTTTTTTTTTTCTATTTGACATACGGAACCCCAAAAAGAATGAAAACAGCAGAGTTCTTTTCGAAAGTTTCCTGGTTGAATGGAAACATACCAATTTTTCAAAGCATGCGATTTTGCTAAATGAGAAAATTTCCAACAAACGGCATTTTCAAAATAACGTAACAGCTACAAAAAAAATGTCGCAGAGATAAAAATAAAAAAAGCCAATTAAATTGACTTTCTCCATGTAAAAACACCATTTGGGAAATTTGTTTACGATTTTTTTCTCTTTCATATTAAATATGTTATCCGCAAAGAAAAATTGAGGATGCCTAATACTTTTGTCGAAAGTTCTGTAGATATATAATATATAATGACCTAATAAAACGATACTGTCCCAGAATTAAACGAAAATATTGTAGGTTCTGACAGGAGAGCTCATGGTAATCCTCTAAAAAACCAATAATCATTTTCAAAAGCGTCGTACTATCTAAGATTTCTGCCCTTTTTGAAACTCTTGAAAATCTCGACTTTAAGTCAATACTTTACGTATCGTAGTTGCAATTACGGATAATATTTTGCCTGAATATTATAAAATCAGGCTATGAATAACGACCAACAGAGGAATTGAGAATTTAGCTAAATATAGCAAAATAAAATTAATTGAATGAGATTGATGAGTCGTCGTACTCATGCTTTAAACTCGTAGATGTATACTTCGAAGAATTTCGTGAACAGTGAAGCGTCGACCACCCTGATACGTCATCACTTATTTTCTTCGTGGGTGGGATACGATAATTCGTCATATTCGAGAAAAAGATTTTTCAAATGGAACGAGAGTTGTTGGGGTTGTGGGGGAAGAAGAAAGTTCGAAAATCGAAGGGTATCCTCAAATCGATAGGGATCTCGCGGTAGATCAATGTGGAAACATTAGATCATACATCGTTCATCTTAAAGTATGGATAATCGTTACTATTGCTCAGAGACAAAGATAAAGAGATAAATGAAAATAAATTATTTCGATGAAAGGATGGTTTGAAAAAAAGAAAAACAAAAATTCAAATATTTCGAAAATCGATGACGCGTAAGAATGAACAAACGACGAGATCTCGCAGACTTATTTATTTTTTCATTTACGAACGAACAAAAATATACGACTCGCCGATTAATCTCAAAATCGCAAAAAAATAAAAAGAATCAAAGTCTGTACTTTTTCGTATTTCGTTTCGTGGCGCGCTTTTCTTCTCGCGCACTCCCGCCATCTGTTTGACGGAGATGAAAACTGGGAAACGAACGAGAGGTCTAACCGTTGGTCGGTAGTCGAGAACGTATCTACGGTTGATACAAGTGTGTCGCGACCTTAATTATTCATCGGCAATCCATAAATTATGCAATTTTGTTATTTATTAATTACTAAGCATAGAAAATATTACGCAGCATCGTTGGAATGCAAATAAATATATTTGTTTTCGTTATTCACTGGTTTGGTATTTCACTCGTGCATGTATGATTGCTCCAGTAATTTTTCACAAAGAGTTTTTTAAATGTTTCATAGTCAAATATGTCGAAACGAAATTTCGGCGAAGAAAAAAGAAAAAGTTTTCATTGTAGTATGAAAACTCCAGGATATCGTGAAGTCATTGAGATTTTCCATGGTACAATGTAATATAATTATTCTCGAGGCTTCGCTTCTTTTTTTTTTTTATCGCACCTCGAGCGAGCCCACTGGCGCTATAATTATCACTCTACAGATAAATAATCCTCATTTGTCGACGTTTCGCGTTTACAAGAACACGTATATACACATTTACGTTTATTCGTCCCGACGAATGAAAAGTTCTTCGATTACCCAGGGAGCAGCGAACATATATCGCTCCCTGAACTTTTATAGCACGAGTCAACCGTATTTCACGTTACACGAGTGAAAAAGTTTTTTTTTTATCGCTTAAGCGTCAACAACGACCGCTTATCATTGAGCTTGATGACTGATGACGTCATACAATAACAACACATCGGTATCAGGCTTGGGCATGCCTTAAGATAAATTTCAAGTTGAATCGACGATTGGCGAAATTGACTTTTTCTTTAAAAATTGGTGGACATTTCCCATTGGTAAATCGTACGTTTACGGTAATCGTAATGTCGTATGATACTGATAACGCAATCAATATCTAATCAATATCGCGAAAACACGTTTAAAGTTCATTTCCCCTAATCGAATTTCAACAATGTACTACGATTTTTTAAAATTACATTTATTAATGTCACGAAAAGATTCGTATTATTTTGAGAAAATTTTGTGAAATGATGTGAAAAATATTTTTAATATTTTATATAGATAATTTGATATAGATATTTATATATATAAATCTATATCATATATATATATAAATCTATATGTATATATAGATATATATTGATTTAATTAGTCGATTAATTGATTTTCAATAATCTGCTACTATTATTTTGATACATTTACTAATATTACGAAAAGATTCAAGTTATTTTGGAAAATGTTATCAAATGATATTTATTTACTTAATATTTTCACTATCTCATATAGATAATTTTGTCAAATAGAAATCTATATCATACATATATATATATATATATTGATTTAATTGATCGATTAATTATTTTGAAAAATGTTATCAAACGATACTTATTTATTTAATATTTGAACTATTTTATATAGATAATTATCTATATAAAATAGTGAAAATATTTTCCAGATCGTTAATAATAATATTAATAAAAGTATCAAAATAATAGTAACACATTATTGGAAATCAATTAATCAATCAATTAAATCAATATATATAAATATATTTGTTTACCATATTTTTTTTATGTATTCAATAATGTCACGTGAAGAACGCAGACAATCTTTTCCAAACATTTGAACAAACGAATTGAATAATACTTTGGATATTTAAATCTGCATAACATTTTATGTAATATTATTATGTACACTATAAAAGTGTATAATATACATCGATGAATATATTTTATTAGATATGAAATATTATAATTATTCACAGATAATTGGCAAACAAAATTCAATAAAAACGGATTTCTGTTGCATATAAATTAAGCAATCGTGAATATTATTATTTTTTTTTTTTCAAACGCGAACCTGGAGGATTCTTCCTTATCTCGGTGTAGTTTGCGTAATCGGCATGCAATGAAGTGACGAATCGTTACGTGAAAATATTATTTCTATAGTCTCAAGTGATAAATCATACGATTTGACAAGACGTACATTGATTTTTAATTCGTTCCGCGATGTTCAGATTTTCATGCTGTCGTCGGAAATTTCCAAAGATCTATGATTGGCTGCGGTACATGAATTTACATGATTTTAAAAATCACGTAATACGGGTACCCAAAATTATGGAAATTAAAAAAGAATTTGAGAAATTTAAAAAAGAAAATTATTTTCATCAGGTCGTCACGATGCGAAGTCAAATCTCACAATGTTATGATTTTCGCACGATTAAAATACAAATATACATTTTTTTTTTAAATATCGAGCCCGATAGAATAAAAATAAATCAATGAGTCTGTATGAGAACCGAGATTTTATGGGCTTACTATTGCCTATACGACTTTGCATCACACATTTAAAGAATTCATCAAACGTTGAATAATCGATGATTTCCACGTTCTCGTAACGTTGTTAAAGTGTACGACAAATATAGAGACATTTGCCTTGGCCGTGACTCGATCTCAAGATCTCTGCCAATGAGGGATTACCCGGAATACATTTTCCCATCAATCAGTATTCCTTGCTTTATGAAGCACGCTATTATTATTATCACTATTATTGTTGTTATATCTTGCATATATTCTCATTGCACATTATCATAATAAATTTCCTGTATCTAGAGTTTGTTTGGGTTTGCTTTGGTTTCTTGTTGATGTATTATTACTATATTCAGTTTGGGTTTTGCAGAATTTTTGATAACGTCAAACAAAACCCAAACGAACTTCAATTCCAACCTGAATATAAATCAAAATGGTTTTCGAGTATTTTAGGTTTATGGATAAATAAATAAAAGTTATAAATAAATAAATAAATAAATAAAAGCCAAACACTTTCAAACTGAACATAAAATCTGCTTGGATTTGTACGTTGTTTGACTGAATGTCATTATGTTTGGTTATACCATTTTTTCGACTGAATTTTATTTAATGTGAGTTTGTTTAAACCCAACCAACCCACACTGAATTAAATACGTTTTAAGTTTGAAGGCCGTAATTTGACTTTGCGTAGGCCGATTAAAACCCAAACAAACCCAAATCATTGACGTTGTTTGGGTTTGTTTAGATTTGTTTAAACCTAAACAGATACAAATTAACATGAACAGACCCAAACAGGTTATTATTATTACTATTATTTTCACTAAACAATCGTCTATCATCGAAGATTCCTCTGGCTGAACAAATATCAAAAATCGCGAAAATTCCACCGTTGAGTTCCTAGAGTGATAAGAATCGTGAGCGATAAGGTGGAAATGCAAGAACGTGGTGGGGGTTCCCCACCCCAATTAAAGACTTCCTCCCAGGGGTGGGGAGAAAGTCTTTGATTTCTCCGATGGCAATCCACTCGGATCACTCATTTACGAGGACTTACTAAAGCAATTTTAAATAAAAGCACGATAAAATTAAAAAGAGAAAAAGAAAATAGTTTTTAATGCTTTTAAATATTGGAAACGTCAGAGTCGCAACGATCAACGATTTCCAAAATTGTTCGTCTTATCAAAAAATCGACGGGCACTTTTAGCTGACAAAAAAAGAGAGAGAAGATAATTCGATCGGGTCGTACGACCGGTTTGATACTCCGCGATTACGAAATTTAAACGGCGTGTATCAGCGATCCGCGTTATAGAAAGAATACGAGAATAACGGAGTTTTCATTTCCCGCGTTAATTTTAACTGGGCATTACTGAAATGTCAAGTATGATCCGACAAGGAAATTTCTAAGGAGTAACTGGTGATAATGATGATCGTAAAAAATGATTGTACGATTGTTTCATCGATCGTGTATGAATTATTACACACGAACTAATAAACGAAATAACTGGTTCACTGGCAATAACACTCGCCGAGATTTTCCGCCTGTAGAAGCGAAAAAAAAAAGATTTAAAAAAAGAAAACAACCCACCAGCGTTTGAATGCAGCTGCTCATCTCGCTCGGATCGTTCTTCTTTCTTAATACACGATTGAATTTTTCTCACCGAGAGATCGCTTCAGCACCAACACGCGCACATATACGACTGTTTTCCACAGATAATTGCGGTTCTCTTTTAACGCGTGTATGAGTGACGTAATCGATTTTTAAAGAATTTTCTTTTTTAATATATCGCGCTGTTTTTTTTTTTTTTGGGTTTCCTTCTTTTCCGGCTTACTATGTCGCACTGTTTGGGTTCGTTTGGATTTTTTATTTTCTTTTTTGCTCGTTATATTGCACTGTTTTTCCTACTTTTTCTTTTCACTGTATCGCATTGGTTTTTTTTTTTAAATTGATTTCCTTCGTTTCCTCGTCACTGTATAATACCGCTTATTTGGGTTTCCCACCCAAATTCTCTGTAAAATATATATAAATCCCAAGGCTCGATTTTTCGTTGCTCGTTTTTTTTTTTCGATTTTTGTTTTCCGGTTGCCTTTTCTTTTTGCACTTCAGTAACGTTTGAACTTCTCGCGTTTATATTTTACCTGCGAAACCTAATTTCTTCGCGTGTTTTCGTTTTTTTTTAATTTCCGCGTTTCTTCAATATTCTATTCCTTTTTTTAATCGCTGAATGATAATAGCGAGTGTGGTGTAGAGTACAACGATGGTCGTTCTTGTCGAGCCCGAGTGACTGTGATACGAGAGTGCGACCGTCGATGGACTCCAAGTCGGTATAGCGAACCGCCGGGGTCTGGAGTGCGAGAGAGAACGTAAGATAGAGATAATGAATGTTATATGTCATAAGCACACTTCGCTCTAACCGATACAAGAGCGTCAAGTGTGGCATACATAAAAATGCATAAAACATTATTTTTTGGCTCTCAGATCTGCGACATTCTTCGAGTGACAATCTTTTCTATAGGTGACTTCAAAGTACACGTGGTACGTTTGATTTTAACGTTCCTGACATTGCTGGCCATGTCAGACGTACGCGTTCTATTTGTGTTTGTTTAGGTCCGTTAAAGTTTGTTTCGACGTGTTTTGATTTGTTTGCGTTTGTTTGAATGCGTTTCGGTTTGTTTGGCGTCTGTTTGAACGGGTTCGGATTTGCGTGGGTGTTTGTTTGGGTCAGTTAACATTTGTGAGAATCTGTTTGGATTTATCTGGGTCCATTCGAGTTTGTTTGGGTTTATTTAGTACAAAGCGCGGTAAAGTAACTTTCCAATTCCCGTATTTCGAAAATAATCATCAGTGACCAAAGATCTTTTCAGTCGTTTTCGTAGATTATTGAAAGAAAGGTAAATGAAAAATTATAGATCGATGGGAGAGCTTTTCGAATTTTATTTTATACATCTATGGTATTGGATCGTACGTAGCCACTGAAAACCATATCTTCCCAATTGCCATTTTTATTTGACAACAGCTACAAAAATTTTATTTAAAACAAAACTTTCATTGTAAGCCTTTGAGATAAGAGTGCGGAAAAGTGACGTCTCCTGACGAATCAGACAGGAAGCCAAGACTTTTTTTTTTACCGACAGGATGGAAATCGTTACGTAACCGATTGATAGAGGAAAAAACGACAGTCAAGAATGTGTCTCTTGCTCGTGTTGGCCGTGTCAGCCGGTATCACGTGGCAAAAGAAAAGGAAGCTAAAGAGAGAAGGACAAAGGATTGGAAGAGAACAACCCCAATGACGAATCCAGCAGTATCATCGTTGCTGAGAGGGTACCAATCTGGAAAGTTCTACACGTGCCTCTAATGAGTCTCGATCTGTTTATGAAATAGTATGTTACTTCTCTGTAGTTCATTGCTTGTCCTCTATCATTAGACCGTTGCACTTATACGTGCTATTGCACAATATATGTGCAATATACGATTTATGTCTGATCGAAGAACAGATAGAATAATCGTATCGTTCACTGAGATAGCATTGATAGCCAATTGAACGCTGGATTTTATATTTAAAAAATGGAAATCAACGGAAATTGAAAAAGAAAAGAAATTCTTGCACGACCTGGCTGATGGAAAAGGCTAGTTGAAGTGCCGACAACCTTGAACCGAAGTAATTGATAACGTATATGTTTACTCCATATCTCCGAACACCTCATCGTCAATTATAGCAAAGTGATCCTCGACGCATTATCGTTGACACGTGCAAGACAGTGCATAGGAAAGTCGATGAAAAACGACTATTTATAAAGTTCCCTGGTCAAATGATATTCTGAAATCTTCATCGTGTATGCTCCTTCATCTGTCGCAATCTTACAGTTTTATTACGTTGATAATTCTATTGTTTAGTTTCAACGAAAATTACTTTTTTCTCAAATTTCCTTTGGCTCGTCTGAACTGAGAAAATTGTGCAAACATTTATTTAGATTTTTATTTTGGGAATTACAAAAATTCTAACGTATGAAAGTTTCCCTTATTTTTATGAATGAAAATAAGAAAATAAGGGAAAAAGAATTTCGTTGCGATTAAACGAAACAAATTCCAAAAAGTATAGGATTAAAAACCTGTATGCAATTTTGTAGAAGATTGTTTTTTTTTAAATAATAATTTTTTTTAATGGTTTTTTTATTTGTTTGTACTATGATACTTTCATTTTTTATATTTTCTTGTTGACGTATTGGGATCAATGCCAATGGAGGAAAAATGTATGTACATAAAAAAATGAATTTAATTGCAATGGAATATCTGAATTTTCAGTTTTAAGAAAAGAAAATATCTAAGCCATCGATAGGCAAGTTGTTTCATAATGATAAAAAAGAACAAGTGCGGGCGTCGGTATACAATAGCATTTGGAAGAGAACTGAATTACCAGCAATCGGTAAGTTGTTCATCTAGCGTAAACGAAGCAGTGTACTACATTAGCTACGATGGGACAAACGATGAGTGGTGCAGCCTAGTGGACAATAGACGAACCATTGTATGATTGGAAAATTACAAGAGCAAAGTTCAACAGGACCACTTTGGAACCCATGCAATAACATATCGATATAATTAAATGCAATAATTATCTATATCATTTGAAGTAATTAGAAGACAAAAAACATGAGAAAAGTAATAATAGGGAGGAGAGAAATAGACTTCGAAAAATCCTGACTTAGAGACTAAATGAGCAAACTTTGTTTTGAAGTAACAAATTATTTCATTATTATCGAATAATAAAAGATCGTTATTATAAAAATTAATCAACTATTTAATAAAATTATTATTATGCAAATTATTTAAGGCGTTATCAAATTATTTTGACAGCTCGTATATAACAATAATTCCTCCTGCATAACAAGAATTTTATGCAATAATTAATTTATTATTATTTTAAACATTCGTTGTATTTTCCAAATATATTTCGAATCAATTTAAATGCAAAGAATTAGAAAACTTCAAATAAGTTTAAATAATCAATCTTTAAATTTCCTGCAATAAAAAAGATTTATTATGGGCCTGACGATTTTTGTTATTATTATTTATGCCATTCTTTGACTTCTCCTTATTGTTATTATATTATTTTTCAATAAAAATTATAATTCAATTAAATTTAATATTTTCTTAAACATTTTGGATTCGGAATATCTGTAAATAGTTAGTGGGTCAAAATACACCCTTATCAGGGTTCCAAAAGCGAGAACATTGATATTTCCTGCGGTGAAGATATATTTAATTTCTGTTCACAAAAACAGTTGATGCGTGGGTAAAAAGTACACGAGAAGGTTACCGGTCTGTTGCACTCGTGTTGGAACGAGCGAATATTCGAAATAAAAAACGAGGGAAAAAAAAACAACAGCCGATGGTTATTTTTACGAAAGTGAACCGTGTTGGCCACGACGATCTTTGGATTCGCGCGTGTGGTTAACGGCATACATCGTTTCGCAAGGTTTATTTGCAAAGAATATGAGATTTGTTGATGTACGTCAACTTCGCAATCAAACAATGAATTCGAAATGTAATACAAAAAATTTACTTTTGAAGGTATTACGATTAATTTCAATACGATGAAACAGTGATAGGCTTCCTAAAAAAATAATTTAAGGCATTGCTTGATGGATATTAAAAAATGGCAAAAATTCTTGAAATTTTAAGGATCGATAATTTTTGTATACTCATAATCTATAATTTATTTGAGAATTCCTCACTGAATAATTCAGTAGTTATAAACATATGAATTTAGCACGGTCGCTTATGAGAAAACAACATGTGCCGGTGTTTTTGGTTGCAAAACGAAAGAAATTAAATAATCAAATATTTTGAAAATATTGTGTCGTCGAGATGTAGAATCGCGCGATCGACCGGTCTAAGTTTAAAAAAAACAGACTAAGCCGTTGCATTTGCCATTAATTAAATTAATTTAATTAATTTCATCAAATAGCGAAAGGTTAATTTATAAAACAACGAAAAATTTATTTTTATGCCTAATTAATCAGGCTTCATTGGAAATTTCGATATATATGGCAATTCTGAATAATAACAAGACTATCCGAAGTTTAATTAATTAAACTTGAATTTAATTCGATGAAATATGGAAATTGAGAAATTATTTTCTTGGTCAGTTGGAACAGATATAGTCACTGACAAAACCTCAGTCAAGCACACGTCAAAATCATCGCACTTTTTTAATTTTTATTGAACGTCAATTTTTATTGAAAATGGAAAATTGCTATTTCCAAGTGTTAATTTATTATTGAATCAGCTGTTTGTAAAAATAAATATATACGACATGATTTAGAAGTGCAAATCCACGATTTCGAAATATAAAAAAAAAAATTGTTGCTAACCCTCCACTCCCGGTTCTAAAAGTTGACATTCGATTTGGATTACAATTAAAAAACAAAAATACAAATACGACAAAAATCGCTATGCACTTCGAGTTAGCGTTGCGTAGACCGGAAACTGTCGAGTGAACTGTCCTTAGTCCGCAAAGCACAAGGGTCGATCGAAACGTCGAGGAAACGAGTTAAAGTTGAAGCGGAATAATTGGATGTTTGCGCCAGCGTGAGGCACTATCACACCGAATTAAATCGACGCGGCAAACGGACATTATCTTTTTTTTCTTCAAACATACCTGCTGTTTTTTTTTTCATTCATCTTACCGAATCCCAATAAATCTACGTTGCGTTTCACTCAGCAAACAAACTCTGAAGGTAATACGTACCTGCAACACGAGAAATAAAAAAAAAGTGTCATCGATCGAAGATATTTTCCAAAATGTAATAAAAAATAAAGAAGATAAAAACAGTAATCAACAATCGTGAAAATGTTGAAGTTTGCATCGTTGGCGTTGCAAATAATCTTTTTATTTTTTTCCTTATATTGTTAGGGCTCTTATTTACCTGCATCCCAAAAATGTTGCGAAAGAAATTTTTTGTACACGACTAAATGAGAGTTGTAAAAAAAGTTTACACGAATTATGTAGCTCAAATCTCATCTTTTTTTTCAACTTATAATTGTAATGATTATCCAAAATAATATTTTGATATTGTCTTGTAAAAATGTATTTAAAAAAAGAATATAAAATATTTTTTACGACTCTTATCCATCTATTTATAAAAGTCTTATTGAAAATTTCTTATGTAAATTTTGATAAAGGGCCTATAAGAAAGTTTGGATGATTTTCGTACCTCAAATCCGATTTTTCTTCGGTTTCATACGTTCATAACTATCAAAAATAAAACGTTGATATAATTTTTAGAAAAACTGTATTTCCATGAATTACATTTTTGACAAATAGATGTTTCAAAAAGAATATATATTTCCGAGAAAAAAAATCAAAATTCCGCCGATAGGAAATAACAAAAAATATATAATTACATTTTCAACAAATATATATTTAAAAAAGAATATATATTTTTGAGGAAAAAATTGATAATTCGTCCGATGGGAAATAACTGTTGAAACTATGGCGACTACCAATCGAATAATTAATTTTTATCCCATAAATCTCCATCAGCGGATCCCATAAAAAAATCGAAATAATTTCGAAATAGGAAGAATGAAGAAAAAAAAGATGGCGTACGTCATCAGGCACAAAGACGGTGATGATGCGTGGATGCTTCTTCTTCTTGCGCGCCATAACCTTTGATTTGCGCGAGCGACGTGCCGTTGTACGTCGATGACGAAACGACTCGCGGACACAAAACGAGTTGCGCGAACAAAAAAAAAAGAAAGAAAATGAATTTGCGAAGGAAAACGAAACGAGGTTGGTTGAGTTGGGACGAGGGCAAAGGGAGAACCTAACTTTATTGAGCAAAGAAACACGACCGGGCAACGAAACGGACAATCGTTCGACGTCGAAGTTTCGACCGACTGATAAAAGCCGAGAGTCTTCAGTGGTCTCGAAAATATTACAATATAGGATCGAACAGTTTAGGGATATGTGTACCGCCGATTTGTGCTCGACGTGTTCTCGGTCGGTTGGTGCGCGCGCGGAGTGCTTTTGGTGTCATCCGGGAGGTCGTCTTTTGCATTCGTTAAATATTCTTATTTATGATAATGTATGATACCATCGATAAAAGCGACTTCCTATTCGTGGCGAGCGTAACGGAGGTCAATCGAATCCGAACGATCGGGGAACTCTATCGAGATGTTGATATATATATATGTATCGATGTATGTACAGTATTATCCAAATAGTGGGACCACAGGCTGGTGGGACCTCCAACTTTTCGATCAGATTGCTGAGTTACGTATTTTGAAGAAAAAAACATGTCAATCAAGTAAAATCGAGTGAAAAAATGTTCACAAAAACGTAAAAAAAAAGATTAATTGCCTAGCATTTACAATGAATTATTTTATTTATTGAAGTATCGATATTAGTATTATTAATTACGTATCAGTATTCGTATCGCAAATCTTTAGTTATTTTATTATTTTAGTTTATAATTTATTTGATAAATTTAATAAAATAATGAATTATGAGCAAACTATTTTTATTAGTAAATTATTAAATATTATTACTTTAGTAAAATAATAACTTTATTTTACTTATTCAATTTATTTTAGTATTTTACTTATTTAATTTACGATATTATTATTCTTAATAATTATAAAGTAAAATAATATAATAATAAAAACATATTTTTATATATAACCAAAGCCGGTGAATACGTGATCAGGGTGCAGCAACGATCGTCACTGAAGTTAAGCAGCGCTATACGTGGCTGATACTTGGAGTGGTGACCGCTTATCGGTGCTCCGGTTGGCGCTTCGACCAGTGAGCGGAAGGCCGATCTACCTAAGACCTTGATGTACATACTTAAATAAAAAAAAACCTGCGCATCAAGGAATCAGGGGAATATAGCGTCGCCTATATAGGTATCAGTTTTCCACGGTTTCTCCGTTACCACAATCGTGCAGGTTACGTTCTAAAAAGTGGAAAAACAGAAAAATGCCGGAAAAATTGGAGATACCAAGAAAAAGGAGAGAAAGGAGGAAATGTAAAAATCCGCAAAAGTGTATACGGAGTAAAAACATAATAATAATAGTGTGATTACAAATAATTATATTTTAGTTATTTTGATATTTGGAATATTATAAAAATATAATTAAAATGTTATAATTATTTTATTTATGTGATATATAAATATTAACTCTTTATTACGGGTTTTTCACATTTCCTTTTTTTTCCTTTTTCCTCTGGGTTCAACTTTTTCCTTTACTTTTTTCGAACAAAACCTTTTCTATTGCAGATTTGTATTCTTCGGATTTCTTGGTATTTAGAGTTTTTTCGAAAGTCTCATAAAAGGTCTCAGAAAGGTTTCAAAATTATTGAAAAATTATTATTCAAGTCGATAAAGGAAATAAATAATTGTGAATAATTATTCAGAGAGAAACAAAAACCTTCAACCTTTTTTTGTTTCGGATTTTGAGCTTCGACGATATAAGCAAAGTGACGAAGACAGCAATTTTTTTTTTCTCATGTGAAACGGAGTTTTATGAAGGCTAATCGGAGCTGTTTACCTTGAGCACCTTAGATATCTCGAGAATCTTGGTGTGACCGAGTTTCGTCGACAGACATCTAATTATTCAATTATTTGTACGAGGCGATTTTAAACGCCCTATACATCATGTAACGTAGTTCTGTACTGATCGAGGGAATGGATTATAAATGACTGTTCGATTGCCAAAACAATCGAACGTAACTGAAAAATGATTTTCAGTAAGACCGAAGGAAACAGTATTTAGATAATAGGAAATTTACGTTAGCAAAGTTTGAATGCAACAAAAATGATTATTTTTCAATTTCCGAATATTCTTTTTCGAAAAATATTTACTAAAAGCTCTTAAAAATTTTTCGAGTCTCAATTAGAAATCTTGAATTCAAATTCGAAAAAAAAAGTTTTTATAAACGACTAAAACGAAAAACTAAAAAATAAGTATTAAAAAAAACAAAGATGCAAACTTCAAGCTCATTAGATACTGCACGCTATCGAGATTCTTCGAGTCCTGCTGTTTTTCGCTACTCAAGGCGTACGGCAACTAACGAATTCGTTATAATCGTATTTCCACATTCCCCTTAAGGCAAACGTTCGTACTGTTGGAACAGCCAACGTTAAGACTCTGAAAATGAGACTTTCCAGTGGAGATCTATGGGAATCGACATATCAGGGAAAATCGTATTAAAGGTGTATATACAGGGTGACGAAAATACGAAACACAAAAAGTACAGTGCTCCTGGTCACTCGATCATTGAACTCGGATCGCGGGTCTCCTTGTACTTCGTCAGAGGTCTCAGTGCCACTGAAAAATGGCAATTTGCCAACGTAAAAACGAGCGTGTACGTGTAACGCGTAGAGCTGTCAAAGTGATAGCTCACACGTGACACGAAAGTTCTTAGGACGCAGCATACTCGTGCTTTCCTATCCGTCAAGAAAATCGAGAAAACCAGTAGGCAGTCAAGGCTGCACGAGCATGAAGTTTGCATCGTTGCACCGCACCGAAATTTCTTTTTTTATTTTTTTTTTTTTTATACTTCCTGACATTTAGTAATTTATACGATACTTTGTTTTTTTTTTTTATTTTCCCCTATTTATAGTAATTTAAGAAATTCCGTTTTTTTTTTCTTTTTTAATTGTTATTTCTTCGTAATTTAAGAATTGTGTGCCATTTTTGAGTTCTCGGCTTTTAATTGAGACTCGAAAAATTATTAAAGATCTCGTAACAAATTTTGTGAAAATAATTATTAAAATTCTGAATTCGTACAAAAAATCATAGTCGTTGCGGTCCAACGTTGAAAACATTTATCTCATCAGGATACGCGGACGTGCCTGGAACGTACATACGTACAATATTGGCAACAGATACGGATCCACTTTTGTTGGATTTTCAAACGGAAAAATAAATTGCACTTAACGGTGAAAAATACCCGGCATAATCGCAGCAGAATAAAAAAAAAACAATGTAAACAAATATTTTTAAAATGTTGTAAAGTTGCATCATTCAACTGGAACTACTTTATTACACCTTCGCAATTTGTAAATTTGTTTTATTATCCAAAGTCCTTTCCGGATCGATGTAATAAATTTTTGATAAAAATAAATCGAGCAATTGAGAAAAATACATTTTCGTTTCATACGAATGATGTAAACTTGGGGTAATAAAAAACAAACTGTTTTTAGTTTTCATGTCAAATTCTATTTTTTCGCTTTCATTTTCATCGTACACATTATTTTCATTAACTACAAAGTTAAAAAAAAAATATTCAATCGTTCAAAATAGTTCGACTGTTAATAGCCATTCTATAGTGAAAGAATAATATAAAACTTTTTGGAATTCACTTTTGGATAATTATAAAATCATGCCAATATTGAGTCTGAAAATAGTCTACCGAATCGTAATTTTAACGAAATTTATCAATGTACTCGTCCGATTAAGCACGGACCTTGCAAATCCCAAAACAAAATGAGAATATATTGCTCGGCTTGCAATAAATCGTGCACGCGAAAGGGGGCAAGGTCATGGATGATTGTGAACTCAACGGACCTCCTCGATGTCTGCAGAATGCTGGGAGACCCACGCTCTGCAACACCGGAGTCTCCGGGTATGTAAAAAAACGCGCCCATTTTTTTAATGGTAAGGGAGACATCCTAATGCATCCAGATGTGCGCGTAAAAGGAAAACCAGCGTATAAATTCTATGACTAAATTTGTTTACTACTGTCAATAGATTAGTTAAGATTAAAAAGGTTGATGTCTTAAAAAACATAATCAATAAATACTCCATTTTTCATAACATTTTTATTCCATATTTGGTAGAAATATTATTTTTATTTATTTATATATTTATCTGTTCGATTAATTTTTTTTTCGCATCCGAACGAATTTAACATTTCCCGAAAAATACATCTTTCGCGTAACCTTCAAGCCCGAAGTATTGAATAATAAATAATAATTAAAAAATATTGTATAATAAAGCCTTATTTTCTTACGTCCTTTTGAGGTATTATTGGATTTTAAGATAATGGGGAAATCTATCTTTACAAATCTAGATCATGCCCTAATAATACTTCCACTAAAAAAAAAACTTCTTGCTAGAAAAAACTTCAATGACCTTGAAAGAAAACGGAATATAAAAATATGATATCCATATATTGTCTTCGAAGATATTCCGGTATTGTTTTTTCTCATGACTCACGCTGTACAGTGTACAGGCGTTTGTAGCGAACCAGGCAATTTTCTACGAAACGAAGCGAGATACAAAATAAATGTTCGACACATTGGTTTCACGGCTTTGAAGGGGACGCAAGATAGTTTCTTTGAAACTTTTCCAAAGACGAAGTATCAAGGTCATTTGAGAGTCACCTCAGATTTTTCAAATGAGATGGTATATTCGTTGTTCCGGGAATCGAAAGAGAATTACATTCCAGTTTTAAAAGTATTGATCCGGTATGCTCTCAAAACTGAAGGAGCGTAGGATATTCATTGAAAAATAAAAATGAGGGGGTTTATTTTTTTCGTAATGTAGACATATATATAGGGTGACCGGAAATTCGACTTATTCCTTCAAAGGGGTTATGGTAGAGGTCATTTGCAACAAAAAATGGCCCATCAACTGGTGGTCGAAAATTTATGGTTATTGAGATACTGATGTTTTTATGTTTTCTGAAGAATTTCCGGACTTTCTGCCTAAATTAAAAATTATGAAAAAAATACGCTATTATAAACAACGATTTTATACTTTTCTGAGAGACCAAGAGTTAGCGATGTACGCACAGTTCCATACATTTTTTTTTTAAATAAATCGAGATTTAGGAGAAAGATAAAAGAAATTCAGTTAAATGAAACACTTAAGGCTTTTTAATTTTCAGATTATGTCAAGTTTGGATGCAAAATTTGTTTTTAAATAATCGCTAACTCTTGGTCTCTCAAAAAAGTATCGAATCGTTGTTTATAATATCGTATTTTTTTCATAATTTTTTATTTTAGGCAGAAAGCCAGGAAATTCTTCGGAAAACATAAAAACATCAATATCTCAATAACCATCAATTTTCGACCCCCAGTTGATGGGACATTTTTTGTTGGAAATGACCTCTACTATAACCCCTTTCAAGGAATAGGTCGAATTTCCGGTCACCCTGTATTATACAATTTTTAGTCTTTCAAACGTATGCACATTTTTTAGTTTCTATATATATCCTTTCTCACCGAAACTGCGCCTCAACGACTATCGCTTGGTTTTAACTTGGTCCGCAATTATTGCAATGGCGCATCAAGGTATGCACCAGTGCAAATAGTGGCCAAAGATGAGCGTGGACACACGCGTACAAGTGGTTATATATTCGCTCGTATACGTACATAAGCACGTGGAGGAATTACTTGTGCACACGGCACAGAGCACATCTCCGAGCTTCCTCCCTTCGCGTGCATTGGCCTCGATAGTAAAAATAATCGTCTATAACCGAAATTAAAGAATGTACAAATGCGCATGCGCGCAGTGCGGGCGTACGAGAAGAAGGCGCGAATACGAAAATATACGTAGCAAAAGAACAAAAAAAAAAAGAAGAAACGTGTTCATCGAAGGAAAAATAGAAAACGAAATTATTCCGGGGACAAGACGGACCGTGTCCTCGTTTTTCTAGATGCGGAGGGAAAATTGGAGCAGTATTGGGTGAATTGGATGATTTTTCCCGAGCGTTTGACAAATGGATTTGAATCGGCACGAGGCCTCGTTTACGCGTGTTTCAGAGGAAATCTCAAATCCCCTCTTTACGTCTCATTCTTATTTTACTTACTCCCAACTGCACTACAGACTCCCAGAACACTTTTCAGGCGTCTGAACACCATCAAAGCAGATAATGATAGGGGCATATTTGACTCAAATCGGATCATTTAGGTCCTATGGACTAAGTATGGTGAATAAGTCTTCAATTTTATGCAAAAATAATGGATGTCTTTTTACTACACTTTATATATAACCCGATTCATCATCGCCGAGTCAGAGTCGAATATAATTTTAAAAAATAAGAAATACAACATAAGCCGTAACACTGAACGGATCCTTAAACGTATTAGGGATGCGACGAGTATTGGAGGCAGAGAGGAAGATAGAAACTCAAACAAAATCACGAAAAAGGCGAGCCGTGTCTTTTAAGGTATTGGATGGTACCCTGTTGGTCTCCCAATCGCAGCTGCTTCGTGATTCACGCGTTTCTCGACCCAAGTGCATCGGCTTTGCAATTAATTTATTTAACTATACGATTCGAACACTATTTTTCTTTTCTTTTTTTAAATTCGCTTTTTTTCTTTTTTGTCGTTTTCTACCCCGAAGGACGTATTATTCGTAACGAGAGGCAAAGAACTCGAGGCGGTCCGCGAAAAAAAAAACAATTTTAATCATGCGACCTAGATCGCAGTTGTATCGATGTATATGGAATCGTGTCTGGCTATGAGTGCTGGAAAACCCCCTCCCCGGCTTCAAGGATTGTACAAGGGTCTGTAAGGTGCGTACAGGGAGCCGTGTTATTTAACGATGCAAACAAAAAAATCGCATTGCCCCAGGCAATTGTCTAGCGATAAAAATCACCACTCTTATTTATTTAATTGTTCACTTTGAGAGAGGATTTATAGTACGAAAACTCGTAACGTTCGTAGGGTTGGAACGTAACCGTAGCTTTTGATGTTTTTTTTATTGCCTTTTTTATCGCTATCGAAAACTGTTTTGGTAAATAGATATCGAAAATTCCGAATTTCTAAAAACGTTCGAGGACGTTTATATATTTTCAAATGCATAGAAATTACGGTAATATTGCTGTAGCAATGAATGTTTTTTTTTTCATTTATACCGTCAGAGTTTGATGTTTTTTCATTCAAGCCGACAAAGTTTGATCTTTCTATGAAGTTGAAAAGTGAGGGAATTTTCTTCAATGAATTTAAGAAAAACTGTCTAAACAATAATAGTCTCGAAAATCGTTCGAAAAATTGTAATAAAAATAAAATTTCATTGGATTCGTAATCAGCTAATTAGTAATCGAGACTGCGCTACAGAAAAAAACGTTAATTTACAACAATATTCCATAAAATTTATGTAAAAAATTAAATAAAAATCTTGATTTTTAAATAATTTTCTATATATGGTTCAGAGTAAATTAATAAACGCATAAATGAATTAATAAAGAAAAGTTTGAATAAATATACTGTGAAATTGATTGACATAAGAGAACTTTTTTCAGATAAAAAGATCGACAAAAGTACTCTCGACAAACGTCTAATTGTAAAAAAATACAAATACCTATATTCATGAACACTGAGCTTTAGATTCGTAATTGAAATTGGGTTTTCCGGGTCTTGTAAAAAAAAACAGACGAAAGTTGACCGTGAAGATTGATGAAGCGAGAGCTTATGGATAATCGCGAGTATCAGAGATTAAGCAAACGTCTCACTGAGTATAAAAATCGGGTAGGACAAAGTCATAATCCATACACTCTGCCATACAAGCGCATACGTCGATATAAATATCTGGATATGCGTAAATAGAATACGAGAGAGAATCTGCCAAATCGCGTAAGCGAATCCCCGAAGAGAAAGGAAACAGTGTTGAAAACGCGTAGCCACGAAGGCCGTTCCTCTTTTTTATCGCAAGGTCGAGTGCAAGATGCAACGTTCGAGTGCAGCGGGGAGGTTTACTCAAAAACAACAAAAATGTATTCGAGGTTTGCATTGGTCAAATACCACGGATATTTGTTTGCAGTTGAAAATTTATCCTAGCCAAAATCGTGATAATGTTCTAAAACGATTCGAAGAAGAAAAAAATTATATTGCAAAAAGTGATATTGTGCAAACTCAAAAGTCGTAAAAATAAAACGTCAATTTACGATGACGTTTGCCATTGAAAGTTTACATGATTGTTACGCGAGGGAGAAAAAAAAACGGAGTGCATAAATATATGCGAAAGAAAATTGATATTTATGTCTAAAAATAAATATTTTTGGTAAACGAGCAAATTATATGTGAAAAAATATTGAAAATAAAAAATATTGGAAATCATTTTTATTGGATGTACCGAAAAGTAAAAAAATTATTGAAAAATAGAATAAATACAATGCACGTTTTAACTTTATTTTTAATTTTCGGATATCAGCACTCGAGACGGAAAGAGAGATGAAAAAGTGAAGAGCACGAAGAAAGAAAAGCGGGGCTTCGCTCCAAAATGTGGATGACGATGATCTAATTGGATATCAACCTTGGGATGCGAGTCGGTTGTTCCAGTCGCTAAACTCTCAAGGTTGCTTTTTTTTGCGATGACAAATCGAGACTTACGTGTAAGAAAACGATTCGGGTTGGTTGATTGATTATCGAGCCATTAAACAGGCCGACGTATGGCTCGTCGAATGGTCGCTATCTGAATAAGGTCGGGTCAATGGAATCTATGGTAAAATTATGGAGTTCAAGCTGGCATCATTCAAAGGCAACAATTTCTTCTTTCTATTTTTTGCTTTATCGTTACTATTTTAAATAATACATCGCACATTTATTGTATATGGGTAAATAAGGAAATTCAAAAATAATGCCTGATTTTTGTTGCTGAAATCTTCCAGAAGAAATTACGAAATTTTCAAAATATTCAAAATTTTGAGATCGGTATATTATTTCTTGTAGATTTTGGGAATTTTTGTTTTTCAATTCCTTTGAAATTTCAGAAAAATTTGTTAATAGTAATCCCTAGGAAGTTTTATAAACTTTTGTTTATAAAACATTGGCTAATTTATTAGAAACATTTCGAAGCTTGAGGAAATGCTCAAAATTTTCTCTCAAGTTTTTATTAAAACCCAAACAAACCTAAATTCAAGCGAGTCTCCAAAGACCTTCCCCCCCCCCCTCTCGCAATGGTTTTCCACCCGAACAAGCATTATTTGTTTTGATAAACGCACAAATGTATCGAGGTCGAGTGTGCTCTTTTTTGCGTTTGTAATAACGGAGCGTTGTCTGCCTACGCAAAGTTTCGACAACTGTCATTGCAGCATTGTGTTTCTATGTGGCTACTTTGGCCAGGGGTCTCGATTCGATTCATCGTTCGTTCGCGTGTTACCTCGGGAACGTGCGAACGTCCCTCTAAAAACATCAAAAATACATGAAGGAAGATGTACGATGTTTGTGTCTCGTGGGGACGCCAAATGTTTACAAAAAGGCGAGTGAGCTTTTGAACACGCGCCAAACGGAGATAAGAATGCAGTAAAACACAAAGAAGATCGTTGGAACGAACAAAGTGTATTGTGTGTGTGTGTATATACATATAAACCAGATGTCCTGATAGTAATATGGCAATCCAGACATCTGGTTTGTAAAGACATTCATTTAGTTATCTTGTAAACAAATTCTTGATTTCCGGTTTCCTTTGAAAAAAATCTTTACCCGAATCTAATTGAATTGATGAAAAACTAAAAGCAATTTATCCCGAAGGTAAAGATGCCTTAAAACTTCGAACTGTTAAGACACTAAACGATATCAGTTTCAGAGACACTATTATTTTCACAATATTAAATTTGAGAATATAGAAATATATGATAAAAATAAAAATGACCCATCAAGAGATTTGAATTTATTTGCAATATGTATGGATAAAGAGGCTCAAAAATTGTTTCCTCCCAGTACAGTGAAAAAAGTTAGGAAAACTTTCTTAAATTCATATTCCTGGTTACGTGTAATTTTGTACAATGTGCTTTTGTTTTTCCTATTGCAAAAATGTCGTGTTACGTTCGCAAAGATTTGACACACAAATGTGTGAATGTAATGTTATTTTTGTCCAATGCAGTTCGATGTCAATACCCCTTCCTCATACTTTGCACAGAGTCCATAGGCTACCCTGAATACGATCTTGAAGACTTCCGTCTTCAAAGCCACCTTTTTATACGCATATATTTCTCTGTGTATTGGATTCGACGATTGAGGAAAACAAAGAAACGTGATTATACGTTATTATCGAGTATAGAACTGACGCTGAAACAATTATCTGCGATGAGTATAAAAACGTGAGCAGTTGTGGTCAGACGAGGAGTGATAGATTAGTGCAACACACATAACGCAGAGTGTACATCATCATTGCTTGCGTATGCATCGGAAAGCATCTTTTGCCGTCTGGAGAAACCCTATGTAAGAGGTTGCGCGCTCATTTCTATCAGCCTCGCATCGTGGTTTTAACGGTGCAAATATCAGGTTGAAGTTTGGATCGTCGAGGTGCAACAAATATTCGTTTGGTTTGGGTTCGGTTGGGTATCAGATTTGTTGGATGGCGTTAAACCAGAATCCGAAAAGAATGTATAACTAGAAAAAAATCTCCAGAGCTAGATAGTAGAATAATAATAACAGAGCAATAAAATACTAATAAAAATAATATTATATTGTTTGTTATTATAAAAAATATAAATACTAAAGATCTATTGTCTATAACAATTGTATGTAAATTAATAATCATAATTGCGATTACTAATGTCTAGATTTTCCTGGCAAATAGAATGGTATGATGAAGTAACGTTTGTTTCCCAGTTGGTGGACAACATTGATACACTTCTGTGACTATCGAAAGAATGTGAAAAAGGTATAGAAACGTTTTCCGAAGCAAGACTTCCATACCTCTTGCGTGAGTTCAGAGGTCGGATCCATAGGTTCACCAGGTGTGAGAGTGGAGTTCGGTGTAGCCGGCAACGTGATATTCCTCGCAGAGTCGGTAGAGCCGGATACGCTGGGACCAGCGGTGACCGTTTCTCTCCCCGGCTCATCGATGTTCAGCAAATATGCATGGATGTGATTTTGCGCAGAGTTCATTCTGTTGTAGCGTCCGAGAGAGTTGAGATCCTCGAAGAGATCCCGCTCATAGTTGAGGAGCATTGAGTCAGGATTCTTGGGATGAACGAAGACAGGTCGGTGGACGATGGTACGAGCGTCAGTGTGCCATCCTGAGCCATTGTTCAGATTGAGCGAACCCACTCTGACGCTAAGTGTGTCCAAGCCCAGGTAAGATTCAGGATCAACTCGGAGCAGCGACAACAGCAAGGCGAGCTGAAGGAGTTCGTCGCTGTACAACTTCTTGAGACACAACATCTTGAGGGATTCTTCTCCGCAGCTATTGAATCTTGATTCAATCTCTGACCAATATTTTCTGCTTTCTAGACTCAAAGAGTGAATTTTTGATAATGGAATCAATCAGAGTCCGAAGATGGCAGAATTGGGTCAGATTACGCAAAGTCTGCTGTCACAGGGGCTCAGCTTTGACGTTCAGTACAAAAAAGTCTTACATTTTTTTCACTGGGCAAACTCAAACTTCACTACGTAGCAATGAGTACAAGGTGCAAGAGTCCAGTTAAAGGAAGACAGACGGAAAACTGTATAGACGCGGAACCGCGATCAGCTGATGATGATTTTGAGGTTAAATACGCGACGTATCGCAACTGACGTGTGTCAGACGAGGTAGTACTAACCTTTTTTCCAATCACAGAGAAACGCGAACGCGGCGAGAGAGAAAGAGAGAGAGAGAGAGAGAGAGAGGGAAAGAGAGACGAGACAAAAATGGCAAGAAACTGGGGAGAGAGTTAAAAACAGCGGCGACCTGTTCGTCGCGTTGGCTCGAATTGAAAATAAAGGCGACCGAACGACCCGTTGTGATGTTACCCGCTTTGCGAGCGTAGGTCAGTTACGGACGTACGAAAATAACCTCAAAATCACGAGGAGTCGGGACTCTCGTTTATATCTCAACTATTTTTTTGCCGGTGAATTACAAAGGGTATAATCGAACTTTCAACCACGCTTTTTGGAGATAAACTTTTCGAGGTCACTCGTAAACGCGAGCCGGAGAAATTTACACGTATTCCATTGTCGTCCGTATTACTTGCCCGCCAATTTCATCCCGCCGTACGATCATCATCGTTTTCTCACCATTTTCAATAACGCAAGTTCAATCACAGTATTCGTTATGAACTGTCAACAGGTAGGAGGTAGATCGAAAATGATTCACTATGACACACGCTCGACCCGACGCTCCGTCACTTCTCGCAGCCGGCGGCAACACGCAGCAGCTAATGCGATATATACGTCACGTCGGTGCTCTGCGGGACGACAGTGGCGACGCTCAGGCCTGCACTTGCGCACTCGCGCGGTTCCACCGCGCAACTATGCACCACACTTGCTTTACTAAGGTATCGGGAAGTTTTGCGAAATGTAAAATTGACGGGAGACGGTTATGGCCGAGTGAATTATTTACGTTCAGTGGCGAAAACAAATGTCACGCGATATACACGAATGCCTCATGTACATTGTTCCGTGAATTCAACGGCGAAAATGTTTGGAGAAAATCTCGATCTTTTGTTTTTTTTTTTTCAACCGTTCACGCACGCCGCGAGACGCGTTCTGCACTCGTCGATCAAATAATGCGAATCACGCTTTCGACGTGACGAAACTACATGCGAGATTGCTCGCGTATATGCGCGCGCGATTTTCGGACGTTTTGATGAGTGATTCTCGAATGGATTTTTCACAATAAGTACAGGCTCGTAAAAAAAAAATCGTTCGAGTTGAAACTTCATCACCGTAAATAACGAATATTTTTTTGTTACATCGACCGCACATTTGGTCAAAACTTTTTTTAAGCTTTTGGCCAAACGTTTAGCAAAGATTTTTATACGTCACAAAGAATGGGGGAAAACGTGGTTCGCATGAGTAGAGACAGTTGTGAACTGTTTTGCTGACGTTGTATCGGGCAAGAGCGATAGTCGGTGCAACCGACGGTCGTGTTTTCACCACTTATTGACAATCATCTTGAATCAGCAGTCAAATGTGGGCGCGCGCCTGACGCATGAATTTCGTAAAAAAACTTACAGAATTTTCTTGACAATTATCTTTAATGAAATCGTTTTAAATAAATAACATGTAAGGCAAAATTAATAACTATTATTCATTTGAATTTCAGAAGTGAACTATTTATTATTGTTATTGAATATTAACAATTAGTTACCAGGTATGTCGATAGAGAAATTGATATTTCTTTTTTGCATTTGTAATTAGTTTATTATAATAATAATTCCAGAAAATCAAAGTTATTAATTTCTGATCTTGCTCGTTAATACGATATGTATATGAAATTGTTTATAAACAATAAAGAGCAATAAATAAAGCATATATAATTTACAAAAGTTCAGTTAAAAGTGTATCACAGTTTTTGGTATACAAATATTTTGTGTCAATCAGGGTCTTCTGTAATAAATTCAAGTAGTAAGTATTTAATAGGTAAGGTTCAAAGTGCATTCTCTTAATTCCACTGCCGCCGTAAAATTCTCACGTATTTCATAAATATTTTTCGATCAACTTATGCGCATCGAACTTTTAACCATTGTACACTCGCGTATTCGCGCCCAATCAGTCAAGGTTTTATGCAAATCATATTTTTAGATACTTTTATTTTTCAAGGCGCTTTGCCAAACGCTGACTTTTTCGCTGAAATTTTTGGTAAATCTTTCTCCTTATTTTTGCATTACTCAATACGAATACAAATAAATGCAATAAATTATTTATCATAAAAATATGAACAAATATATTCGTCTGTAAATGTAAATCCAAGTGGCTTTAAAAGTTTCTTTGCACATTCAGGAAGCAATTAATTAATTATTTTAGATATTTAATTATTATTTCACACGTTTTTATCCTCATTATTATTATTAATATAAATTTATTATTTTTTATGGCCCTGAGAATTTTGTTATTTTACACTATTGTTATTAGATCGCTCAATTGTTAAGATTACATTTTTGGAAATGATAGATTTTCGAAATATTCACTTTTTTGTATATTTTTTTTATCCTGAGGAAACTGCAGGCATAATTCAATTCGTTATAGTATTCATCTAGTTTGCCAACAATGGGCAAAGTCGTGCTCTACTTTTTGTACGGCAACAAACGTAGGATTCAGCTTTGAATTTTCGATTGCAGAAATATTCAACTTATAGTGTATTTGAAGGGTTAGGGATTTCCACGTTGAACTAGGAAATTAATTAAGGGGGTCCTCTAGTTTCTCGGGTCGAAAAAATTGTTTTTTTTTCTTCATAGATCACATCTACAACAACTGTAGAAAATGTGAGCCAAAGGATTTTTCGATATTTTAAGTGGTTCACAAGTTACGGCCCTGGAACGAAACAGGTATACGAAGCGCGCGCCGCACACGCACGAACTATTCAAACGCGTTTTTCTCGAAACACCGTTTTTCAAAACGGTGACCACGATATTTCAGAAACTACTGCACCGATCATGTTCAAATTTATACAGCATCTTTAATACGTCGTAAGCCAGCGATTGACCTAGGATTATCATGATTGCTTCTATAGTATTTTTTCTACGAGCGAAAAACTTAAGAAAAAACGAGTAAAAAATAGAATGTAATTTTTAAAAGTGTATAAAAAAGTCAATTTTCGTAATTTATAATTCAGTCTAGGTCAATCGGTAGTCTTAAATATAAAGATTAAAATGCCGTTTAGTTTTTTGATTTCCAATAAGCAGAACAGCCGCAATCTTGGTCACAGTTAAGCATCTCTTTTACTTCACGTCTTCCTGTCGACCACTATAACTTTTATTCTATTATATATTTTGACTTAAAAAAATGTGTAAAGCTTATTTAAATATGAATAAATATTATGCAAATACAATGAGATTGATTATTTCGACGGTTTGCCCGTAAACAATTATTGAAAAAGCCATAAAAAATAGCCGAGAAAGTAGAAAATTGCGTTCAATTTTCTACTTTCCAAAAAAATGGAAAAACTTTTGCATGGAATTGAGCAAGTTATCTGAAGAGTTGAAAAAATATAGTTCGGGTTCAGGCTAAGAAATCATCCAGCAATTTGTAACTTTTTCACTTTTACGAAATTGGCGGATTTGTTTGATACTTCAAATGAAAAGCACATCAAAATTTAAGAATCTTTTCGTCGTCGCATCCATCGCCGCCATTCTTCCATTAAACACGATGAGATCCACTATTCAACACAACGAGATAAGTGAGATAAGAGTTCGACGATATCTTAGGCGTCTTACTCAAAACGAAAACATGACGTCACTGCTTTGGTTCTGATTTGATTTGGGATTTAAATATTTTTTTGTTGAACTTGCGTATGAGCTCGGTTCAAGACGGTTATTCGGAACGTATAAATGTATGATATAGTACCGAACACGAAAATATATTTTGTTTTTTGAATTTTCGATTTCGACAAAAAGTCTTGACGAATAGAGCCGTACGAAAATGATTCTTTTTTTTAAATCAACATTTACATTGGCACTGTGCAGCGAATACAACCGCCAATAAAGATTCTGAATAGTCTTTTAATATTCACTTTTTAATTAAATTATTATAGAATAATTTTTCTTCAATGTTTTAATTTATATTTTTTAATTTAATTAAATTTAATAATTTAAACATTCAAACATTAAAAACGAAAAACCTACTATCTTCCTGCTTCACGAATTTTGAAGAATACTTGACGTATAAATCAAGGATATTTAAAAAAAAAAGTTTTTTTAAATCTGCATCATGTATTTCCACCTTCCGTCAAAATTAAGATATGCTCCAAAAATTATTGCGTAAGCGTTGTACAAGTTTTGAGTGTACGAGAATTCCTAAATGAAAATAACAGTGATCAATAGTCTGAAGAATGAGAAAAAATCGAGCTTATCCAAAAATATCGTTTTTATCATCACATCCGATCTAAAAACCTTAAAAAGTGTATACGACCTATTTACGTTTATTGCGAATAATCCAGTGTTCATTATATATAAACATCGACGTCAAAACAATTGATTCTCAATATCAGTTTGGGAGACATGTCTGCAGGGATTCCAGATCAAACACGAGTCGTCCATCAATACCGATCAACTTTATCATTGCAACGTATCAGTGCTTCCATCTCGCGCAAGCGTACCGCAATTTTCGTGTAAGCGCATGCGCGTTAAGTCATCGCGTTTCCCAGCTCGCGTTTCGGGTAGTTTCGATGTGCGGCCAAATATGGCAGATGAACATTCGTTAGATGTGCTTTTGTCACAGAAATTCGAACTCTTACCTCAAAATAAATCGTGCTCATTGTCGACGTTGCTCCCATCGTAGTTTCCGGCGACAAACTTTTCATTCTCGGAAGATCCTCCATTTCTTTTTGCAGCAAAAAAAATGTGCGTTTACGTGTTTACGTGTACTTCCCACCGTATCGAACACTGTACAAACGTACTCGTGCGATTTGTTTACGTAACGATGAGTTTAGACTCGTACGTTCGCAATGTAAATCGATAAATATATATATGTATATTAAAGATCTACGGTGGGGAACACTATATATGCGAGCTATACAGTAGAACACGTAACAGACTCTCAAGCTACACTGAACTGTGATCATTCTTTGCGTCAGAATTTTCTTTCGCCGCTTAATCTGTAACCAATGTATCAGAGTTGGTGTACTATCTCTGTTATACTCGTGTATACATATGTACATATAATGTATATGTTAATTGAGGATTGCCAGCCTTATATTGCAATCTATGATGCAAGAATGCTCAGTTACTACCGCTTTATTCACTCCTGTATTGATAGTGATATCGGCAATGAAAATGTTTGCTGTTAGTTATTGGAGGAAATACAGAATTTCTATTAAAACCTTTTTTACCGACTGTAACGATCAATATTGCGTATTTGCTCGTGTACTTATGATATGAGATTACCGACGGTCGGTATCAATTTCTATGATGTTACCTACTGATAGGAATAGCTTAAATAATCGGTATTGTAGATTTGCCGGAATGCTGATGGTAATCGCGTTGATAATTTCTTGCATATTCCATTAGAAATAATGAATTAATTTTGTCGACAATATTCCATTAAGAAATATTAATTTTTCATCATTAGTAAAATACTACTATAAAAAAATATACTATATATTTTTATAGATATATAAATATACCTAAACTAAAAAAGTATAATAAAATATATGATATTCTACTTTATTTTCGTTCTAATTATTTCTTTGTTACGGATATTATAATATGAATTTTACAATTTTATTAGTTTATACTTCAATATTATAATTAGAAAAATATAAGATGCTGGTATGAAAAAGAATCTTATGTGTTATTCCCTACAATAATCTACATGCATGATAAATTTCATAATTAAATTCCATTACAATGTAATATTATTAAAGATTTATTAAGAGGATGTAATATTATTAAGGATTTATTTGAGAGGATTAGAATGGCTTCTTCGAATACGAAACTGGTTCGGAAATCCAACGTCGTGCGAAAAAGTAGGTTTCTTTTTTATCTGCCGTGGTGATCCGAGTTGTTTTTTTTTCTTTGCAAATGTGCGGATTTAATAATTTAATTTTCTGTACGTTCCAGACTTTTCGTCATCATGAAAGATTAGTAATAAAATACATTGCACGTATATTTTAAACATATAATATATTCATTTGTATGCTTGTACATATCTCGTATGGTTTGTTTGTGTTCTTTTCTTTGTTTTTTTTTTCTTCATCTTTTTTTTTCTCCTTCGTCATTATATACAACAAAATATCTATGACAACAGTACAGTAGAGAACAATGTATACAATATAATAGTTATATCGATTGTTAGTTTAATTCATTAATGTGAGTTGCAAAAAACCGTTTACTCTCCCGTCCCAATTCTCTCTCTCTCTCTCTCTCTCTCTCTCTCTCTCTCTCGTGTTTCAATTACACCCTCTCGATTATACGAGAATTACACAACAAACATATATATATGTACATATGCATGTGCATACACATAACGG